>VCJN01003308.1:0-20716 GCA_006384855.1 Tetraselmis striata | reverse complement strand
AAAGCTGAGACTCTGGGATACTATATCTGCGCAAACGGACATTCCTGATGCCTTGATTGGCAGGCAGACGCACAGAACTGATGACCCAATCATTGCGGACATCACTGACTGTAAATTGGGCACTATACCCCAGGACTGTATGCATAAGGGCAAAGCCTTGTTGTTCAAAGTAAGGTTCCATAATTTTCCAGCAACCGGAGATGATTGGATGCCCTATGAAACGGATGCGGTATTCACCGCTGATGCAACATTATATGCTGTCAGAACGTTACAGCCATATCTCGACCTCACCAGCATACCTTGCTGATAAGGCGAGCCACCCGCAAAGGTTTCCACCGTGAATCTGCTGGCTTAGATTCATCAGAGCGGGGTGGAATGTGAGGATATATCCTATACCCTCCACTAACCCTAATAAACCATAGCCCACATTAAGGCGCGTAGCGCGCGCACCACTTGTAGTGGCTGGCGCCTGCGCCCTGTCGTCCGCACTGCGCCCGCTGATATATCAGCGCGGCGCCTGCCGGACTGTAATAACACAATACTCACCCTCACAACCTCGGAGTAGCACAGACTCTTGCCACCATAAGCGCATTCCCTCACAGGTAGTATACACCGGCACTCGTACCATATTATGCCAAAAGATAGTGCATCACAGGTTACCATAAAGTGTAACCGTCACAGCATTCAATAAGTACTTGATTTTGAATTCAGAGCGGAGATCGATGGTTTGGGGAACATCAGTATATCCACTACACGTCTTCTCTCTCATCAGACAAGTCATCAGATGTTAATAAATATAATCGAAATCACTGAAAGAAGCAAGTTATAGTCTTCTGTCGTGTGCAAACTGAACAAACATCTCCTGCGTGTATCTGGATATAGTATTTGGACCGCTTGTTGATCGAGGTTTTATATAGAGTTCAGCCACTGAATTTTATTTATACTCCTGGATGGTTGCTTGGATCACATCCAAGAAGTTCATGATGTCAGTGGTATGTAATGGTTTAGTTGTGTCAGCATGTGCATTATCCTTTCATAAGTCAAGAAAGGTATTTTAATGTTAAGGCTACGGTACGTTACTAGGCGCCGTTAAGAATTGGTAGGTGAGAGCTCACCGATGGTCGGCGAGAAGACTCTCCCTCTTCGTCGGCAACACGCCGGCGTTTAGATAGGTTGTGCATGACTGTCACTTGTAGTTGTTGGTTCGGTTCGGTTTGAAGGATCGATTCGATTTGAAGGGCTGGTTTGAAGGGTTTGTTTTGGAGGATTGGAACGAAGGGCTGGCGATTGTGGTCGATCACCAACAGATTTGATTTCGTGTTGGAACACCGGAATCGCCATGTTGGAAGGTTAGAAGGATTGCAGGGTCTACGGGGTTGCCACGAAAAAAGTGGTCGACCGACAACCGACAACAACCGACATGCTTGTTTTTGTCAGGTCTTGGCCGTTGTCATAACAATTTTGACGACATGCCGCAAGCCCGCATTTGAAATTGTGATGATGGAGGTTGCGAAACATGGCCAAGGATTGTGTTGGTCATTCGCATTACCAACGGCGAAGGAAACTGAGGAGCAGAGAGCGGTGTCTCTGAGATTGATGTTTGAAGGGCGGTGTCTCGGTCCTTAGAGTCGTATGGAACATCTGTTATTGTTATTATTATTAATCCCCGTACCGTCTTGCAATAATTGTCGGAACTCTGCAACAATATTGGGCACCAATGTGCAAGGTCGAAAGCTAGGATCGTACGACAGTCTCCGCCGATTTGAGACTCATCACATACAAAGAAATGTGGTGTGCATTGGTGGTGCAAAGACGAGAGGCTTTTGTGTTTTGACAATACGAATATATTGGTTACAAGGCTGCCACCACTACCCTCTGCTACATATACCATTTTGGGCGTCAGCACTAGTCGTCATCAGACCATGCCGACCTATCTATAGTAGCACGCTCACTGCAAAGAGCGTCACCGTGGAGAGTCGAACAGAAGACAAAATGCCTGCCTCGTTATTTTATGGCATTACTTAGTATATAATGTCTGGTACTGACAAATACCGAGCAGACATAAATAATAATGACGGACCTCGGGTAATCAATTCCCGGCGGTACGAGTACTTTTGCGCGCCGTGCGCAATCTCAGTAGCTATTGTACCCGTAGAATGTTACATCAGCCTGCGGTGCTGGGACCCGTACAATATTATTATGCGAAAGATAATGCAGGACAAGTTACACGTTAATAAAACTGATGTCACAATCGAGCACGGTCGAGCTGTCGAGAGCTCTAACCTACGCAGGGGATTGGGTCGAAAATCGCCGGGTTCAATTGCCGGGTCGTTGGGTAGGGTTGTCGACGGAGCAGGGTTTGAAGTCGTTTGGTCGGACTCGTGGTCACTTGTATTGTCGAAAGCTTGGTAGTGCTTTGTCGGTTGCGGTGGGTCGTCGGGTTCGTCCATCTGTTCAAGGTTAGTCATGGAAGGGTTCGGTTTAGCAGGTTGATGACGTTGTGACGTCTCGGCGCTGTTGGTGGAGTCGCTACCAGGAGTCGTTAACCCGAAGCATAACTGTATTTCGGTGTCGGTTGTGAAGCAGGTGGAGGACAACGACGACGTCTCACCATGGTGTCATATCATAGTTAAAACGAGTATCTCGGTCGATGTGAAAGAAGTCGGATCAGCGAAATGCCGAATATATGTTTTCGCCGGCCGTAATTGCGGCGTCACAGAAGCAAGGGTGTGTGGCAACGGTGGCCAATAGCAATCCCGACCACAACACGGTGGAAGAAATTAAACGCAACAATATAAAGGTAGCGGTGGTTCGAGGTATTGGTGGTGGAAGCACAAAGCAGGTTTGAGACGGTGATATTGTCGGTTCTAGCCGTAATGTCAAGTTGCCGGTACATGAAGGGAATGGGACAAGATCAGAGCGTAAACGGTAAAACACACGCCGCTGTAAATAGTCCCTGTTTTGTGGTGCGAAATCAGAGCGCGTTTAACCCTGTGCAGTTTCTTAGGGTTCTTACTAGTTCGCATATAATTGCATAAAGTACATGCGCTCCGCGTGGTGGGGCACCAATAGTCGTCGCTATCTAAAGTCGGTTGGTGCATAGTGCGGGCAGCTGTCTGCTTCCCCCACCTAGTCCAACCGATCTTGGTCCAAGATGACCGACCCCACTGGAGCGGGGGGGGGGGGGGGGGGGGGCGACGGGGGCAGAATGCTAGGCGTTGCTTTGCAAAACTACGGACGATCTAGCCGCTGCAATGGAGCGGGCGAAGGCCGTCGTTGTCGCGAATGATGGGACGTTCGGTAGGCAAGAGGTTGTCGGGCTGACAACGAGTTATATCGGGTATGTGGTCGGGCATACCTCGGGGATATTTCTTAGATATATCCAACATTTGTTGCACATATCACACGAATTTGAGAGGCCCAAATGGCATCATGCCGAACATGGTTGGAGTATTTACACTGGCCTACGGGGGGCCCAAAGGGCCTGTCTTGATATCCCCCGGCGTCATGCGCAACCTCCCCGCAACCAACGTGCTAATCCATGTCGCACGTCCCGGCATGAGCCGGGGTTGGGAGGCGGAAGCCCATAGCGGCATAGCCGAGAGAGTGTCCGGTTACAGAGAAGTGAGCAAGCCCGGAGCGCCGAACAGCTATATGGCTGGCGCGATGCGGTGCCCGCGGCGCGTGCGTAGTGCGGTGCTCGTACCACTCAGATACGTGCTACAGCACCAATACGCATACCCTAGCTACACATTGTGTTGTGTACAGCAGTGACAGCAGCACTGGTGTCAACACCCGGGGTACATAAAGCATACCGGCCGCGAAAAGTGGTCAACACCGTTTTGCCCTTTTTTAAAATTTTAAAAATATTTAAACTCGCTCACCCACCTGTCCAGCCAGCCACCCGCCGCTATGAGGACCTCCGTCACCAAAGGCGCTCGGTTATCAGCCTGCCGAGGCCCCATGTTAACCCCAGAGTGGCGACCAGCGTCGGTGCCAGCGTGCTCGGCTGTTCGGCAACGTTACCGAGTCCGTCGGTGATGGCAAACGGATGGTCCGCTGGGACGACGCCCCGGCCGATGTCCAAGAGCCCGGCCAGACACTCCGCCGCGAGCAAGCTACTGCTGGTCGCACCCCTCCCTCGGCGGCCTCTTCGCCACGAGATCAAGTGAATGCCGTCGGCCGTTTCGTGCCGCCCCGCCTTGCCGCTGCTGATGCGAGTGCGATGAGTGTTAGTCGTGGAAAGATTATTACGGGCAGTTCGTTTCCGACATCGGCACCCCCACCGAGATCCCATCCATCCTTGCGACCTCTTCCCCAACCTCTATCCCAGCGACCGAGCCCCCCTGCCTGCCGACAACCTTGACATGCCTGCCGAGTCGCAAGACAGCCAACCAGGGCTAAAGGGAGACCTGGCGCCATCCCGTCCCGCCGGCCACCGCCTCGCCATCGCGCCCAAACGCTACGTGGATACCAATGACCAGAACGCCCCTGGCAACCACGGGCGATACGTGAACGGCCGCAGCAAGCAATCGAGGTGCTGTCGTTGCTACCGTGACGAGGGCGGGGAGCACTGGAGCTCGTGCTACTGCGTGCAGTGCGGCATCACCTTGTGCATGCCCAGCTCGGTGCATAGCTGGGACTGCTGGGAGCACTATCTCCACTGCGACGAGACCGGCATCCGACGGCTTGCCATAACGCCCCCCCCCCCTCTTCACGCAGTTGAAGACCACCACCGCATCGCAACCCGTAGTGCTGCCTGCCATGTCTTCGCCCGAACCGACATCCCCGCCCTCACCACCCGCCGCACCGGCTACCCGACGTTTGCGTCGACCCCGCACGCGCGAAGAACAGCGGAACGCTCCCGACTTACGAAATAATGTGGGACAATGGGTCGGTGTGCGGTTCTTGTCGTCTCATCACTCCGAGGTTATCGGCACAGCCATTGTGACAGTTACAATGTATTGTAACCTGTCATGCGCTATCTTTGACATAATACAGTACGAGAGCCGGTACCACTGAATGATGTACATTCTACGGGTACTAGAGTACGAGTGCGCGCATGTCACGCGCACGAGTACTCGTATATCGGCCTGCTGTATTACATATAATTATGTCTGCCTGTCTGTCAGATATATTCTATTCTTGACAGTGCAGGGCATATGTTATGTATTCCCGTACAATGACGGGGCTGACGTTCTGCCTTCTGTCTGACTCTCCATGGTGACGCCCTTTGCAGTGGGCGTGCTGCTAGTGGTCGGCATGGCCTGATGGCCAGTGCCGACGATAGCTAGATTATTTGTAGCAGCGGGTGGTGGCAACTTGTAAGAATTGCTCTATTCCAAAAACACTGTGGCCTCTCGCCTTTGCACCACCACAGCACACCCACCTTTGTTTGTCCTTGCAGTCTCTTTCCTGTTGAGACTGTCGCACCATGCTCTCTGGCAACAAGGTCAAGGTGCCACATCACGACGGCAGATAATGCCATGCTGCTTTCTCACTGAGACTGCATTCCATACACGCATGCTTATACGCCATGCTGCTTCCCACCCAAATTTGTCGCCTCCCACCCTCTTGCCAGCTTTTGCAGTCGGAGGCTGTGGGTCGAACGTGCGATGCCGGCATAATTAGCAAGCCGAGAAACTAAAAAGGTGCACAACAACATTATATCGCAGCAAGGCCACCCACCTTGGCGACTGGCGTCGCTTCTATTGAGGCCGGCTGCGACTCGTCGGTAGCAAGGCGAGGGGGTAGGGCGCTCGTGCCAACTTTTCCACTCGGGGGCTGTGGGTGGAACGTGCGATGGCGACATACTCAGCAAGCGGCAAACTGCGAAAACCCAACATTACCTTACACCGCAGCAAGGCCACCCACCTTGGCGACTGGCGTCGCTTATTTTGAGGCCGGCTGCGACTCGTCGGTGGCAAGGCGAGGGGGTGGGTCGCTCGTGCCAGCTTGTGCACTCGGGGGCTGTGGGTGGAACGCGCGATGGCGACATAATTAGCAATGAAACCGAAAACTGCAAAAACCCAACATTACCTTACACCGCAGCAAGGCCACCCACCTTGGCGACTGGCGTCGCTTCTTTTGAGGCCGGCTGCGACTCGTCGGTAGCAAGGCGGGGGGGTGGGTCGCTCGTGCCAGCTTTTGCACCCGGGGGCTGTGGGTGGAACGTGCGATGGCGGCATAATTAGCAAGCCTAAAAAACAAAAACAGCCAGCATAGCCTTACATCGCAGCAAGGTCGCCCACTTTGGCGACTGGCGTCGCTTCTTCTGAAGCCTGCTGCGACTCGTCGGCAGCGGGGGCAGGGAGTGCGTTGCTCGTGCCAGCTTTTGCAGTCGGGGGCTGTGGGTGGAACGTGCGATGGCGACACAATTATCAAGCTGTAAAAATGCATAGGTGCACCATAGCAATTTATCGCAGCAACCCCCCCCCCCCCCTCCCGTCGCCCTCCGTTCCGCCTATTCCACCGTGGGCATGGTGGTTGTCGCGCCTTTTACCTCCGAGCCGCAGGCATCCGGCACGCCCTCACCCCCGCCTAATGCGGGCGCAAGTGCCGAGGGTGTGGCTGCCGACGCGCCGGCTCCCTGCCCGCCGCTCTCCCTAGCCTGGCTATCACCAGGCGTGGGCCAGCCCTCGGCCGCATCGCCAGCGGCGGCCAAACTCGGCGACATATCTGCCGCTGGCGGGCCCTGCCTCTGACCCGCCACTAAATGCGTATCGGCCCGGGTAGGTCCAGCGGCCAGGGCCGCCACGCGACGAGAGCGTCGGATGGGGGCAGGTCGAGCAAACGCAGCCCTTGGCAGAGAGGGTCGGGCGGGCCGGCTGGTAGACTCCGGACAGGGTGGCCGCGTGCGGGGGAAGGGGGGGGGGGTGGCCGTGCTAGGCACCTCCATCGGGATGGGGCCTACCCCAGCCTGCGTGGCAGTAACTAATAGCATGAGCGAGGTGCTTGTCTCGATATGGCAAGGAATGCATGGGAGGTAAGGCACATGGACACGGGCATGTTAGAGGCGGCAGCATGCCTACTTACCAGCCGTGCAGACCTACACCGAAGGTAGGCGAAGTCCGTTCCTATCACGGATCCGGGCGTCTGCGGCAATTTGTGAGAGTTAAGACGCTGCATGCTTGTGTTGCGTGGGTCCTTTTCTCTATATAACTGTCAGCCACGGCCGGTTTAGGTTCTAGGCAGCCTTGGCGATGGTGGAGAGGTAGCGGTACGACGCAGCCTCTTCACTCGAGTGGGCATGATAACGGTTGGCGGCGGCGACGCGATTAAAACAGTACTTTGCGCTTTGCATATATTCTTGTAGTACTTTGTTTCGCGCGAGCTTGTAAGTTGTACAATTTTAGTGGGACAGTTTACGACGTCGTGGATTGGACCTAAAAGCTCGAATGTTGCCCTTTTCCCGTACATGAAAGCCGGCAATCAAGTCGGCGCAGGTGCGGTTGTGATGCACGAGAGCAGCGATCAGTATGTAGAAGCACCAAATGTGGGGAGAAGGTGGGTGAAGGGCAGCATGATGCAGTTAGACGAGAGACTCTCAGGGTTGAGCCGTGAGATGTTGAGGAAATTGGAAGGATGATTACAAGCTGTGCTGCGGGGGGGGCATATCTATGAGGTGACAAGCGGTTGAATGGGAAGCGTCACCCGTCATGCGAGTATTCAGTGTACCAGGGCAATTTATTAAAGGTTGTAGGTTTCTCATGAAACTGTTGCTATGTTTTGCAAGGTTTGATCATCCTCTCACAACATGCTGCAAAATGACAGGGACCACATGTACTCGCATACGTGATTCGAATCACTGAGGTTATATCAGTGATCAGGTAGGAATAAGCATCTTCGGTCCGGGGGCTCGGCCTCCGGCCTCGCAGCCGGACCTCAGATGCTCATTCCTGCCCCGAACATAGATATAACCTGAGTGATTCGAATCGAGTTTTTCACCTGCGAAATACCGGATATATCTGGACCCTGAAATCCCTTTATGGTACGAGACTTGTACTCCCTCGTCCTCAAAACGCTATAAAGTACGCGTACTCGTAACCGCGCGTCGCAGGAATCTGATGATATCCGGGGGTCGGAGTGCCGCGGGCGCCAGCGACAGAAGACAAGACAATAACATGCGCCGCGGAGGGACGAAGATCCATTGCCCTCCATCAGTCTCCAGCGACACCCTTTCCCAACTGCCCACCGGAACCCTAGCTGCCGTATGTCCTCGGCCACAAGAGAAGCGACAGCGCGTCAGTAGCCGAGGCGACCAAGGAGGGCTTGCCGCCGCGTTGCGGACGATTCGCGAGTCTGAGGCTCTACTACACCCCGCTCGATGCCGATGCACCATAGTGACCAGTGACGCCCCTACCGGTCACGGTGCTGTGTTCGTGCCAGATCCGTCTGCATATGGCGTGGCTGATGCCTGTTTGTTGTTTGGCTAACATGCTGGTGGAAGCGACCGGTCACTAGCGCGATGAGTTGTTAGCTGGGAATGATCGCCTCGGATCTGACGCGTAAGTAATGAACTTTGCTGTACTTTGCTGCTATTGCTTCCGCTGTCCGCGACGGGTGTATCAGCAATAACAATGCCGCGGAATGTACAGCGGTAATGTACACGGGATTTCGTAGGTAAAAAAATCGATTATATGTGTTAAGACCCATATGAAAACGTGACACATGTGCACATGTGTCGCCACATGTGCACATGTGTCATCGGGGGACACATCTGCACATGTGTCAACACATGTGCACATATGTCATTGTGTTTTTTGACACATGTGCACATTTGTTGTACGATGACACATATACACCTGTGTCAACTCCGGAGTTGACACATGTGCATTTGTGTTATCACATGTCCACATGGGGCATATTTCCGGCTGATGGCGACACATGTAAACATGCGCCGTATTGATCGATACACATGTGCATATGGGTCACCCGCGTCCACTGCTTTCTACGCATATGCACAGGGTCGTTTCTTATCCGTGAAAAACGAGATAAGTAGCGACCCTGCGGAGGGGCGATAAACCGCCGGCGGAAGTTGTTCAGGGGTGGCTGCCTGACGGGGGCGGCAGGCGCGCGGGCGGCGGTTCGCCCGCCAGTTCAAAATGGCGCGTGCACAGGTTGGATCGCGCACTCAGTACCCTTACTCCGAGCCCGCCTTGCCCCCTTGCCCCCCTCCAGCGCCGGCCCCAACCGGCGATGCGGTCTCGACTGCGGGACGTCATGCTCGACGGCCAGCCAGCCGCGGCGGCTATCGCTCCGGATGGCGCCAATACTGCACAGCACGGGGGGCCGCCCGGCGCACCGTGGCGCTGCCGGCCTACAGGCACCCGCTCCCAACGCTGTGCCGTCTCCAGAGGACACTGCCTACATGGTCGACCTGAGGAGTATATGGCCAGCAAAGCGAAGAACATGACACTATGATTCGAGTCGGAGTACGCACAAGCTCTGGAGTGCTTGCGCATATACGACACCCTTGAGGTAGGATAGGAGGTAAGCCGCCGACGCCACCCCGCCGCCGCCGCCGCCGAGGAGCCGCCGCGACCGCCGTCCGCCACTCGCCCCTACTCCACGTTGCCCATTGGCGCTCTCGCCTTGCGATGCTGGGCTAAAACGACCTCCCCCCCCCCCCCCCCCCCCCGGCTCTCTGTCGTTCTCCCAGCAGTCCCTCTGTCCCTCGCCTCCCTATACCGACCAACCGATCATAGTATATGACCATGGCGTTCCTGCCTCGCGCGATCTTGGACTATGATGCCCCCGATCTCCACCCCTGCTGCCCGCCGCCCTCTCTCGTCGTCTCCTTCCTCTATCTATCATGATCCCTGACACAACTGAACACTGTTATGCTTTAGATATGGTCTTACTTCCCTCCTCGACGCTGTTGCTATGGTTTCAGGAAAGGAAGAAGGCAGCCCCTACTGCGAGAAAATTCGAACTTCTCACTCGTGGCGGGGGTCAAGTATTGGTCAAGAGGCCAGTGCCCCCGTCCGCATCAGGGTCGGGCCCTTGCGCGAGCCTAACGCCCGAAGAAGAAGCAATATGGCTGGCGGTGGCGGCGGCTGAGGCGGAGAACGAGCATGTCCTGCCCCCCCCCCCCCCCCCCCCCCCCCCCCGCCCCCCCTTCCTGTGAGCTGGCAACAGGTCTCCCCTTCTGGTCTGCTCTGACCCTGCTGTCGATGCTCAGCAGCTGGACCACCAGGCAGACGAGCGACGAGACACGTTGCAAGCAGCGGCGGCCCCCGCCGAGCTCGGGGCTGCAGGCGCCAATGAGTGGGTGTCGAACGCAAAGACAGAGGTGGCGCGCATCCTTGTCGTGGTGTGCGGTTCCAGTCAGGGCCAGGCGCCGAGCTTCCGCAGCGGATGCGGCGTGCTAAGCGACCTCGTGGCTCTCAGTGGCGAAGCGTACAAGGCCGTGGTGCGTCCGCCTGGGAGTATGTGACTGTCCCTCCAGTGAGCCCAGGCAGCTGTGCTTGGGGCTTTTGTGTGTGTGTGGGGGGGGGGGGGGGGGGTGGGGAGTTCCTGCATGTTGCTGCGTCTCATCGCTGTGCTTGACCCGACGGCGGCTTGCCTAACTCTGCGCTTGGGGCGTGGGCGCAGGTGGAGGTGCAGGTTGAGTGAACCCCACGCTGACAGCGCTCCGTGACGCCATGGCGCAGCTCCACTCCACCCTGTTGTACTTTGTCTGCCCCGTCGTGGATACAGGGGACGGCAGCAGCGGCGGCCTATCATTGGGGGCGCTGCGTCTGGGCGGCAGTAACGTGGAGGCCGGCGGCGTGGCAACCCAGGAGGAGATCGCAGAGTGCACCTGCTCCGGTGGCAGCACCTGCCAGGTTGCCCCCCCCCCCCCCCCCCCCACCGGGCTTGCCGCCGTCCGCATCGCCATCGCCTTTGCGGTGCACGCTCTGCCGCACACTTGACGGCATGCCATCACGGCTGATAGCTTTTCGGTTGTACTTGATGCAAACACATATTGACATAAAATATGATATTTGATATTAGAAGTACGGGTGCCAACTCACCCATAAGATTCTTGTTGTAAACCTCAAGTTCTGCAAGCTATATAAGAGCACTCCCTATAGTCCCGCTATTGTTACGTCTAGATTTGACGTGGCACGCAAGGCAGGTTCCTATTGTTCGTGTTATCAATACCGCGTCTGCACCCGTAGCATATGTATGAGAATGTTAAATAATGAAAAGAAAATAATAATGTATCCACCCATCCGTCAGCACCATTGATGGCACAGCATTGGCTCCTGCTTTTGCGCCGCGGCAATGTGATGTTTGCCATAACATGTGCTTCTTCAACGTCGCAACGCCTGACGCTCCGTGTCGGTGCCGGGCAGGGCGTGAACGTGGACGCGAAGGACGGGATGCGGCTGGCGGAGGTGCTGCGGCGTCACCGACGTGGTGTGCTGGGTGTAGAAAGAGGAGGAGGTGCCCGTGGAGATGGCTGCGGACGGCAGCGTAGCGAGCGCCTTCAGCCGCGCATTCTTTGGGCGTTTGTGTTTGACGTCCTGCTGGGTGCGCTCTGAGTCACGGGAGCGGTCTGTCCAATTAGACCCAGACGTCGCAGACACGCCAGAGCGCCAAGCCATCAGGTCTAGGTGTGCTGATGTTCAGGCCAAGCAAGCCATAGCAATGCGGACCAGAGTGGCTGCACGTCATAGGCCAGCACCATTGGTTGGTGATGTCGTCCGTATCCCAATTCCAAGCGTCGACCGCTCCAAGCCAGATGCACAATGCTTGGTGTGCATCGTCATCAAGGTAACAATCCCTATGTATATGTAAATGTATTTTTGGTATGGCATTGCCTACGTACTATGTGCTTGTGGTTTTGATTTATTGGGTGTGTGACATATCATGGCTTTGAACTGGTGTTTCAGGTGAATGAGCATGGCCTTTCAGGCTTGCGACCAAGGCTGGAGTCATAAGGCCAACTTGTCGCCACGGGGATATTGATCGTGTGCGTGACAGTGTCCCAGCGCAACACGGGCTGCGGGTGTGCTTGAACAATGGCGAGAGAAGCCAACTGGAAACAGATATCAGTGCGCAATGCTTCGGCTTCTGTATCCCTATTTGCTGGCCAGGGTGTGTTGAGGTGTAGTTGCAAGGGTCCGTGCAGAACCAATGTATGCGCATGCCGCAAAGCACGCAGGAAATGCAACTCCGGGTGTCGGAATGGCAACAGTAAATGTGAGAACATTTACGACGAGGGTGCTTCCACTAGCCAAGTTCTGACCCATGTCCGTGTCCTAAAGTGCGCAGCAATGTAATGATATGGCACCTGCCAACACTAACTTTGCCATTGTCTAAATGCTGACGACATCCTTTTGTATATTGCTGGCTGATGTTGCTCTGTAGTGCCTTAATATACATTTTAAGGGCATCAAATGAGTGGCCGGCATGCTTAAATAATTAATTTGTGCCTTCCGGAATATTTATATTTCAATAATTCTAAATTAGAACCCCACGCTCGAATTCCGCGGACGAAAATGAACGTATATTCATATGTGTCTTATCTCACACTCGAAAATGACACATGTGCACATGTGTGACGTGTCGGGCCACACATATGCACATGAGCCATACTGTTCATGCCTCATGTGCACATGTGTCGTGATCAGCCGGAAAAATGACATATGTGTACATGTGCTAGCACATGTGCATATGTGTCGTTTTGATTTTGACACATATGCAGATGTGTCACGAGGCAACACATCTGCACATGTGTCAAAAGCAAAATGGCACATGTGCAGATGTGTCCCCCGATGACACATGTGCACATGTGGCGACACATGTGCACATGTGTCACGTTTTCATATGGGTCTTAACATATACATTATTATTACACGCGCCACGCGGCGGAGGCCGCGCCGATTCGGGCGAGATGTACCGATACTGTCGCTATATTTCTAATTATACGATTTCTTAGTGATTTAGATATCGGCGGTGTATGACCCTTTCCTGCCTACGGGTTGCCTCGAGCGCAACGCGCAAAGGTTAGAATCCAGCCTGTGGGCACTACGGTACTCGCAACCGCGCCGCGCCGCCTTAGGCCACAGCAATTAAATAATATGTTTTATGCAACCCCACCCGATTTTTTGGTGCCCCCCCCCCCCCCCCCCCCCCACCCCCGACTTTCTTATCAGCCCTTAATAGCAGGAAAAATAAAACTATATTGCCTTATTGTAGCAAAGCAATGCACAGTAGCACTGCCCATGGAATGGACAACAACACTGCCCATGCAATGCACCATGCAAATTCAATGCATATGTGCTACACGGAATGAAGACATCAACATGTGAGTGATGACGGGTTGCAGATTTCACAGGGAACAAGCCTACAAAGTTGTTGAATGTGTGCATGGGCGTTGTCAGTCCCGCCCGCTACAGGAACTAGTAGAAGTGATGATATGTAGGATTGGCTAAGAAACCCTAGCAAGTGTGAGCTCGCACTTGCTATCGCAGTGAGCATGCATTTGCGAAACCGCACACATTTACTACTGCCTAGAACGTCTGCCCATGCCTCATCCTCTAGCCCTAGTGACACGGCCAACATGTTGGTCGCCTTCTGGCTCTTGAGCCATGTGAACATGGCACACAGATACGTTGTAATGCAAGTATGAAGAACCATCTCCGATGAAATGAATACACCTAGGGGGTGCACTAACCTGGTTGTGCGCTTGCTGCGCCTTGTGGTCGGTGCATCACCAGCTGCCGCATCTTGTCCAGCTGATGATTCGGTTGATGCCGAATGCTGCCTCCTTGCCTCCTATGCTGCCTCCTCTTCATCTGCAGCATGCCTATGCTATGCTCACAACCATTACTAAGGCCATTAGAATATACATGGAGCACTACACAGTAGGGTTCTGCTGGGACCTTTTGGGAGGGATGTAGCATGACAGAGGAATCTCAATGCCCAGCACAATGGCATCACAACAGATTGACACGCTCTGGTTGGATTGCTTATGTGTAGAAATCAGCTCCGACATGTGTGTCGCAGTCCAACGAGGGGTCGAATTGGAAGATGTCGAAGCACGGGTCGTCAAGGTCCAGCGCTGCCATGCCACACATGAAGATGGCGGACTCGATGGCGTCACGCACTCTCTCCTTAGCCAGAGCCATTTACTGCATAACTTCATGCTTGTTGATGGGCGGTGTGCCGTCTGGCCGGGCTGGAGGGCTCATTGTTGCCAATGCATTGTAGGAGTAGATGCAGCGAGGCTTCATGCATGAGTTGCACTGAATGACTCCGCGGACTCGTGTCTGGATACCGATGCTGAATGCATACATGGTCTTCAAGAACACGATGTTTGGAGCCGCGCTATTTTGTACCCGAGCAGCTGCAAGCTGAGACATGGCAAGGGCCCGCCGCTTCTTTGCAACAGCGTACAACGGCTTCGTCACTTTGAGAAAAAGAGCTCGGGCCCTTATATATCCGTGTATACGGTTCATCGATTCGCATATGTTGTGGTATACTAGTAGTTTGTATATGAATCCGGTTAGCATCCGGTTTCGACCGGGACCGCCACGGCGGCGGGCATGTTGATCGCGGTGGCGGCAGCGGCTACTGCTGCCACGGCGGCATGCAAATGGCGGCCGGCCCGCGACCCGAACGGCCCACCGCCGGCCCCGGCCCCTGCACCGCCGCCCCGGCCCCGGGCCGGCACTCCAGCCGCCGGCTTGGCGGGCTGCTTGACGTTCTTGGCCGAGGCTACGGGCTACTGCCCTCGTCGGTGTTGTCGCCGGGGAAGGATTGCTTGCGTGGCGGCCAGTTTCTTGACCGCGTTGGTGTTGTGCTGGATGATGCCGCTCGCCTTTTCATGCTGCTGCTTCCGCACGCTTACAAAACCGTGGAGCTCCAACCACGAAGAGGTGCCCGCCAGCGCCAACGCCATGTCCTTGTTGCATTGAACACTCGATACGATTGGCTTTCCACCAAACGAAGGGATTGGGCGGGGGTCTGACACAGCAACTGCGAAAGTCACTATGCGTGTTGATTGCTTGTCGCGGCGGTGGTTGTGAAATCGAACAAGTGCGAAAACAAACGCGACTCACCTGCAGCTTCCCAGTGCGGCGTCACCTCGGAGACCTCCTCCTCGCCCTTGAACATCACGTCAGAAGGGGGGCACTTGCCGGCTTGGTAGTACCTCCCAAGCTCGCTCTGTTGCTAGGCCTCTGCAAGGTCGAGGGCCTTCGCGACTCGGTCCTCGCTCGGCAACGGTTCTTTCTTCCTAACTGCTTCCTACCCGCCGTCCTTGCCCTCATCCTGGAAGTAGTACCGAGCGAGGTAGTTCCTCGGGTTTCCCTGCTTCTTGTACATTTATATCACAAGGTGCACCGTATGCACATCCCACAAGCATGGTCGCAGTGGGGTTGGGAGGAAGGGAGAGGGGGTGTACTCTCGGAACGCGGCCATGGCGGTCTCCTTGGCGTAGATGTGGTTTGCGGCTGTGTAGCCGGCACGGAAGTTGAAGGTAGCGTAGCATATTTGCTCGATGTACGGGGGCGCGGCGATGGAAAACCTCGGTGTCTTCTTCAAAGGGTAAGGGATCCTCGTTTGAGTGTCGCGTGACCAGCAATTGTCAAAGACATCCGACAGCACCGCCTTGTCATGGGCTGCAGAAGCAACAACAAACACGCGGCACGGGGTTGTCAACGCCTGTGGAATTCAAATCCCCCACGCAGTCATGTCAGCCACCCGCCGACTCAAAGTACCTTTCGCGGTGGACTCCAGCCCCCGGCTCGTAGTGAGAGTATGGGATGGACCGTCGACGAAGGCGTTCTTAACGCCAATGCCCATGTTAGATCCTGCGGGGGGGGGGGGGGGGGGGGGCGCGCCGCCTCGGGTGTTGGGTTCACCATCTGGGCACGGCGTCGGGTACGCACGAGGTAAAATACAACGTGACGACGCCCTTATCGGACACATAAGAACCTGCCTCAAGCATGAGCTTCTTCCCGGCTTCGTCGTATGCTTTCTCTCAGCGCAGTTGTTAAGTATGTCCGCGAAAGCATCACCGAACGTGTCCTCACCCTGGGCTGCTCTGGGTGAACGCGGATATGGCGGTTGGTCGCCTGGCCGCGGAACAGTGCATGCCGCACGTCCTCAACGATGCGGGCTGTGCTGCACAGAGCACTGAGTGGTATGGTCATGCCCTTAGATCTCGCATCTTTGCCGCAAAGGGTGCTTGGAATTACCTTGGCGTGTGTGACCACGCTAGAGGGCGGTGCTGGGGGACGAGCAACTACGGTACTATCTGGCGGGTGCGAGTGTGCGTCAGGTAGGCGCAGCGGCTGCTTTTAAGAAGCAAGTCCGGCGCCGCGCCTGAACGACTTCTCATCGCGCTCCGCTGTTATATAGCGCAATATGGCATGCTGCGTATAGCCATAGCGTAATATCCCGTATAAATACCGTATTCAGCGTTACCATGAGGACTCATTTGACACACATTTATACAAATCTTAATTCGGCCGTAGGTACCCCTTTTAACGGGGAATGGGTCGCAATATCTGGCGTAATCCGCTTTTTAATCGAATGTACGCGAATGCACAAGCCCAAACAACGGGACAAGCGGTTGACTACGAATGGGATGCCAACGACTTATATAGTGCAGCAAAGTTGCCGGCTTCTCCCAACCACCGAACCCAAACCCGGGTTTTACTCCACCAGCACCCACCCGCCGCCGGCACCAATCGTTACCCACCATATTCACGGTTTCTCGCCTCGCCCTGTATGCACAGCGTGACAGCGCACGGCGCGGGCGCGCGGGCCGGATTTTTTATTGTACGAGGTTTTTACAGCCGGCGCAGAAAAAATACGGGTGCCGGCGGCGCCCGCCGCCAAGCAGCGGCCCACCAAGAGCGGAGGATCATGGGTGCGGCACGCCCGGCGGCACCACCCCCACCTCCACGTGGTGGGCGGTGGTAACCCTTAAGACCCGTACCCGGCTGGGTGCGGCAGGAGGCTGAGCGGGGTGGCCGGTTGTGGCGGGTCCTTGGATCCTGCGACGACAGGGGAGCCCTACGGGGGGGTTTTTTAAATAATACTCGTAGTCATGGTAGCGCCTGCTGGCGCCGCCGGGCAGCAGCCATGGACGGGGGGCTACTAAAAACAACTTTTTTACGACCTCGGCCTTGCGTCGGCCTCTCCGAGGGGGGTTTGTACGACTCGGACGGGGGCAGCCTACTCGTGTGAGGGGATGCACTTATGGTGGCAAGAGTCTGCGCTACTCCGAGGTTGTGAGGGTGAATGTACTGTATTCAGATTACAGTTCCGGCAGGGCGCCGTGCTGATATGTCAGCAGGCGCCGGGCGGCCGGCAGGGCGCAGGCGCAGGCGCAGCCGCTACGAGTGTTGCGCGCGCTACGCGCCTTAATGTGTGCTACTGTTGATTAGGGTTAGTGAGGGTATAGGATATATTCTCACAACTCGCGAGGGGGGTGTTCGAAATACAATCGTGTTCTCGTACCTCGGTACGACCCGCGACCGACCTGCAGAAGATCTGGCGTACCCCCGACCCGTATGTGTTCCACCTGTGAATCACTCGAATCCCGGCCTAGTAAGGCGGAGTGTTCAGCTGCGCTCTGCGGCCGACCCGTTCGGAACACCCGGGAAACCCTCAGCCGTCCCGTGAGAACGGGCGAGGGCGGCGAGCGCGAGGAGACAGGAGCCCGGCATTTAAAGGCGGGGCGGGCGTTCGGGGGCGGAGAGGCCGGGCATGGCGGCGACTCAAGGGCCAAGAGAAAGGAGCCGGAATGCCCTGTGGGAGTGGCAGCCATGCAGCGGGAGGAGTCAGCTGGCGGTCAGCTCGGTCTGACCCTGGACGGGCGGCTACAGAGACGAGGCGCGCTGCGGACGGAGGCGAGCGGCGCGCGGGCGAGCAGGACCGGCATGCCGACCACGGAGCGACTACACACGGAGGGGGGGGGGGGGGGGGGGGGGGTTGGTGCCCGCCTTTCCCTCTCCAGACCCCCTTGGGGATCCTACCGCAAGAGCTGAGGCGGGCGAGATGGAGGCAACATCGGAGGACCGCAGCCGAGGCCGGCGGACCGCCACAGCCGGCGTGGTGGGGCGATCAGCGCCGCGACCTGGGGGATATTTTCAGCGATGGCGGCAGGTGGAGCCAAGACGCACGACGACCGAAGATTGCGCGGTGCCGGTGCATTCGTAATGTACAGGAATATACAGGAATATACAGGTATTCCTGTGTTAATGTACAGGAAAACCTTTTCGGGGGTGTGGCGAGTATTGCATTCGTAATCCCCAAACTGCCAATTAGCGGTAGATAGTCGCTCGTACTGGCGACTACCCGTACGTAGTTATCCGAAATTAACACAGCTACTGATCACGTGATAGAAGGAGGCGGGGCTTGGAAACGAAAGAGGATGGTCGAAAGCCTAAGCTGTAATTACGCTATTTCTGCTCCCTACTATGGTTAGAGATGGCAAGCCCCAAGAGCAACTCAGTCTGGGCGGTGGAGAGCAGCAGACTAGCACGTTGTAATCAATTTCAATTTCGAGTGCCGGCCTGCGCGCAGCGCACACCGCATCTGCCCATCACCCGCCACGCAGACCCTACCCAGCCACCGACCCCACAAGCCAACCTCCACTACGACCGCCCCCGAGAGGTCACCCTTGGTCCCTTCGCGCACGCTGACCGGGCGCCGGCCGGCCTTAAGCCCCCGCCGGCGGAGGTGAGCTGCCCCCCTTCACGTCGCGGTAGGCCGTTGGTGCTGCGGCATTGCGCACTTGCGACTCTCACATGCAACTCGCGCGAGAGAGTTAGCAAGCCTCGCAACACCCGCTCCACCTGTGTAAATGGCCCAGGAGGGTAGGTATGGGTGTTGTCTATGGACCTTTAGGTGCGTGGGTGTATGTGTCGTGCGTGTGCGGAGCCTCTTTGAGCGGCGCATGGGGCGCTCAGCCCCCCGTTTTTGGCGTGTGCGCCGCAGCCCGTACGGCCGCACTGAAACCGCTGCACATTTGGCTGCCGCATGCAGAAACCGGCCCGGCGCACTGGGCATCAACCGCCATGACCGCCCCGCCATGCACTCGCCATGAGCACCTCGGACCGCCGACCGGGCGCTAGCCTGCCACGAGCGCGTGGCGAAGGTGAGTTGGCCGCCTGGCCTTTGGTTGCTGAGGGGGGAGGGGGTGATTACAATTATATTACGCATTCGCGGTTCCATGGCACCAATTAGTCTATAACTGCTCAGGAAGGTGGTTATTATGGGTGTTAGATATGGGCATGTAGGGGTGTTGGTGCTTGTGTGGTGTGTGTGCGGACTCGGGTTGAAGAATGCACGGGGTGCTAAATTGCGTGTGCGGTGATGTGCACATGCAGCGGCATGTCTGGCTATGGTGCGTGCTGCATCGAATGCTTGTTCGCTCAGCTCATGGAGGACGAGCCCCGGGACCCCGAGGCGCCGGAGCAGATGGCACGCCGCCAGCATCGTGCCCTCAAGCGGCGTTCGACGCGGCTTTCGGTGCTGGTGGCAGCCGGCATCGACTACAAGTGGAAACGCAGCTTCCTAGCAAGCCAACGCACATCAAGTTCTGAACCCCCCCCCCCCCTCTGCCGCAGCCGCCGGCGCTTGTAATCTCCTCTGCCTCCTCCGTCCCCCATCGCTAGTGTGATGCCTGGCACTCGCATGCCGGCGAGACTAAAGGGGCCGTTGCCAGATTGTAGGGGCTGATGCCGAGGCATGCGCATGGCTCGCCTGGTGGGTGCACCCGCAAACGTGGGGCACAAGGCTGGGAATGGGAGAGGGGGCGTTGGGGGCTGGGAAGGGGGGGGGGGGGGGGCTATTGTGACATGATGCCACCCGAGGCAGTGCTAACCATGAAAGTATGTGTGTGTGTGTGTGCGGGGGGGGGGGGGGGGGGCATTTGGTTACATGATGCAGGGCAATGCTGCCGCCTATCCAAACTAGTGAATACACTTTGAAGGGGGGCTCGGGATGTTGAGAGCAGCTACATGGCACCCGGGGGCAGGAAAGAGGGAGCGGGGCCGGTGATTGGGGAAGAGCGGGGACCCGCATGCCTGCCATCATATCATATACTTCGGAATCTCTCTCTGCACTCATATCTCAACATCATTAGCTCAACTATAGAAATGCTCCCCCCACCCCTCTCCGCACGGCGTGTGCTCAAGCCAGGGTATACGCGTCAACTGCTCGCCGGGATGAGAAAGTGATATTGATCGTGTGTGTGTGTGGGGGGGGGGGGGGGGGGGGGCAAAGAGCTGAGATTGCTGCCAAGCTGGTGCGTTACATTGGGCCAGGTGTTGGGCAGACAATTGGGGGTCGCTTCAGAGCATTGTCTAGCTGCGCCGCCTCCTTCATTCTCCAACTGCGCCGCCTTCTCCGCATGCAGCCTCTCCGGGCTCAACAGCACCGCCTCCTGCGGCCGTGCCTCCCGCGGCCCACCACCGCCGGCCATGAGGCGCGTGAGCATGAACGCTGACGCGTTGGGTCTTGGCGGTCAACGCCTCGCGCTCCTACGCAGGGCGAGGTGCTCGCCCGTCCGCTTGTAGGTGCCGCCGCAGTGACCGTGGGCATGCACGCTGCCGCCCCGCCGCCGCATCTGCACTCGCCGCGCCCGCCGCCACCACCCGTGCCACCTCCGCCCGTGCCACCCGCGCCGCTGCCGTTGCCGTTGCCCGCGCCCTCTTCCCCCTGCTGCGACATGGCTGCGCGGCCGGTAGTCGTTGTGTCGCGG
>VCJN01003307.1:0-120384 GCA_006384855.1 Tetraselmis striata | reverse complement strand
ATGTGTTTCCTCACGCGTTCATGGCCATCCCGCCGTTTGGTTGTTTATTCACGCGCGTCGGCGTGTGCGTGATACCGACCCTGGTTTTGGTGCAGTGGCAGGCGACGCCCATCCACGCACCAAGTGCAGCGTGACACCCTAGTCAAAGGTCTTTAAGCTTCGGTTTGAGCCACTCGTCATGCAGGTTTTATCAAACCCTCTAAGATTCCAGGGTTTCATCTCATATACCCTACATTCAGGTACCCTAGACTTCTGAAGTCTTGAGACTGCCGAAAAGGGACCCCAAACTTATGTGCAGGGGTGTGTTGGCCATATGTCATTCGGCCATATACGGCCGACACGGCATGTTTGGATCACCCCAATGTTCCTACTGGCTGCATATGCCTATGACGCATCCACATGCGAGCCACGGGCTCGAAAGGGCTCACTGTCCCAAGACGCCTTATTGCGACCTCGTCGAGCGCGCTTGGTGCGGCGCACACCCCTCCACATAAGTCCGGGTTTTGCATTTTCGATCGCAAAGCGCATGCATGGGCGAGGATAACGCCGGCTGCATGTGCATACATGCTAACTACAGTGGGAATAGTTCGGGCGAACGCCTATTGTGCGCTTTATACCCACCCGCGCGACAACACGACCATTTGTGGGCGCCCTTTCAAGAACGCGAGATCGGTGCATGATGCGTTGGCGCCAAAAAATTGTGGGTTGCGCCAACCGTCCAAACCTATGGAACTAGCGGCACTCGTCGCACCAAACTCGGTGGATACGGCCCTTGGCATAAGTTGCACACACCGTGCGTGTAGGCCACTTAAAGCATGTCGCTATAGGCACGACGAGACACCCCAACGACAAGTTGGCCACTATGGGGAGCAATTTTGGGGTGAAAATGCTGCTGTTTCTGTGGCGAACGCACGTAGGAGAGGCGCTCGATGGCCCCCTTGGCGTAGGGCAATGCTCTACTATGGGGGCGCGTGGTGGAATGCCAGTTGCACCGTTTCGTGGGCGGGGTGGCGCGGTAGGGGTGTGGACTTTAATCAATATGAAGTTCCTTGAAAAATGCTGTGGAAAATGGCATTTTGGCTGGTAGATGTGTGTATCGCTAGGAGGCGGCACATGCCAAGTGTTGGTGATTCGTGGTCATCCACACATATAACGCTCTCGCACAGCCGCGTATGGGGCTTAGACACGCACTTGGCGCAAAGCCACGCGCCCGACATGGGTGGGCACACAAGGCAGTGAGGGGCAACTTGGATGATCATCTTTGGGGATTTTTCCGGGGCCCCAAAAAACCGAATTTTGGATTTTGAAAGATTGGTTTCGACGCAGATTTAAACGAGGAATTGCGTGGTATTTTTAAAACAATTTTCCGAGCAAACCCTGAGAAGTTATAGCGTTTTAAAGCGAAGGGGGTGTTGCTGCGCGTGGCCGACACTGATGCCACGCCAGTATCGCAACGCGACATGTACTGGCCGCCGCCCACACGGCTGCACCTCAACCAAATGCACCCGAGCCCCTCGCCAATGTGTTTCCTCACGCGTTCATGGCCATCCCGCCGTTTGGTTGTTTATTCACGCGCGTCGGCGTGTGCGTGATACCGACCCTGGTTTTGGTGCAGTGGCAGGCGACGCCCATCCACGCACCAAGTGCAGCGTGACACCCTAGTCAAAGGTCTTTAAGCTTCGGTTTGAGCCACTCGTCATGCAGGTTTTATCAAACCCTCTAAGATTCCAGGGTTTCATCTCATATACCCTACATTCAGGTACCCTAGACTTCTGAAGTCTTGAGACTGCCGAAAAGGGACCCCAAACTTATGTGCAGGGGTGTACCTCCTTACAGTAAAGCGCGGAGTCCACGGATCGAATCCCGATGTGGGTCGGTTCGCGGATGTCACGCATTACACACGATATGATGTGACCAACTAACAGTGTCATATCATGCCGTGGCCAACTAACAATGCCAACCGCTACACCTACCTTTCAGGGGGATGGAATGTGAGGAGATATTCTCACGATACATATGCGATACACTCTCGCAGTGTGTCATCCTCGGATCCTCCGCGCTTTCGCTTTTGATAGTGCGCGGCTATCAAAAGCTACCTCCTTACAACTACTGTCTGAGTGTACAGGTACCGTACGCTGCTGGCGTACGCAGTGCTTATTGAGCGGCGCAGTAACAAGCAGCAGCACATGCGGCATAGGGTAGTCGCTAGACCGTCGATATCCATGTATCATCATAGCGAACATATTTCAGAACCCAGGGTTTTCCGTAACTGGATTGCTGCCTGAACGGCCGTCGTAGAGTTTCACTGCCAGTCTTGTCCCGGGGGCGGGAAAAAAACAGAATGTAGCGACAATAATAAGAGGGACTGCAAGTGACTAAAATATATGCCTCCGCCGACCAAATTTGATTTTGATTAGATTCGATTAGATTCGATTCGATTCGATTCGATTTGATTTGATTTGATTTGATTTGATTTGATTTGATTTGATTTGATTTGATTTGATTTGATTTGATTTGATTTGATTTGATTTGATTTGATTTGATTTGATTTGATTTGATTTGATTTGATTTGATTTGATTTGATTTGATTTGATTTGATTTGATTTGATTTGATTTGATTTGATTTGATTTGATTTGATTTGATTTGATTTGATTTGATTTGATTTGATTTGATTTGATTTGATTTGATTTGATTTGATTTGATTTGATTTGATTTGATTTGATTTGATTTGATTAGCGCATCAAATATCTACCCGTATATACGGTAAAGAACTAGTCGCTACACCCTGATGCCCGGCACCTGCGTATCAATACAATACTACCCTGTACCTGTGTGCGGGCCTCTCTTGAGCGGCTGCTTATGTTGCTCTTTTTACTGCTCTTAGCGGTGGATGTGTTTCTTGCCGTTTAGTAATTCACAGAAGTACGCGCGATATGCTCCCGGTACAAGTACGGGCAGCCTGGGCCCAAAATCGTAGTCGTTATATCCATCCGCAGTTATTGTGCCGCCTCATCCATGACCGTGCGGCGTAATCGTGATGCGATCAAATAATGGTGTACTCGTACGGTCGTACCGGATTTTTTACGCGGTGTCGAACTGTCGATATGTAATCTGTCGATCCTGCATTTATGTTATGCGTATTGTTATCGAGAATGAGAAAGTTAAAAAACGGAGTGATAGATACTGACTACTCATTAATACATTACTTATAATTGGTCGCTATGTGATGAAAAGCATGATGCATAATTGTAATGAATGATGGTGAGAGAGAGAGAGAGAGAGAGAGAGAGAGAGAGAGAGAGCATGCAGATAGTGGGGGGGGGGGGGGGTTCAACAGTTAGTTCTAGTAGTTGTTAAGTACTTAACTGAGTTTAGTCAGACGACGGACCGAGTTGTGCGGTCAAACGACTACCACCTGGAAAATATAGCACAGTAGCCAGTCATCGGCTCTGTCTAGAATCTTCCAGGATGGGACAGTGAGCAGCGGACTCGCGACCGCACCAGCTCCCGACCTGTTTCCTTGCCTACCTGCAACTACTACTTAGCCAACTGTCTAGACCATAGCGCTCATCCCTTTTGCTGTTGCGCTTCACGCATCAGCCACCAGCAATCGCGCAGCACCTGTGCCGCAAGGGGAAGCGATCCTTGTCGATATTTTCCGCCTGCGCTAGCACGACGCCCTGCGCACGGCATTGTCAGGGCTCAGTATGCCTGACAACTCCGGTGACGCCCCTAGTGGCCTAGCCGAAGACTGCATCGCCGCGCCGGAGGCCGGTTTCGCGGGGCTTACGGAGCTTCTGGAAGCCCTACGAAGTGACCTTCAGCGGCCTAGTGGTTCTACTCCTGCCGAGCCCCGCGCGCCCGCAAGTAGCGCTGCCGCGGCGAGCTCCCAGCACGACGCACCGGCTCGCGCAGAGCAGGTTTCCGTGCCCCAGCCCCACCGCGGTGGCCCTAGTGCTGCTGCCCTTTCCCTAGTCTCAGAGGAGTGGGCTCATTTAATTGGCCTCGGCTTCTCCGTCCAGCCTAGCCCCGGCCTCTCTCCGATTCCCCAGCTGTGAGACATCTGACGAGACGCACCGCCAGCTCATCGCGCGTCGGCACTAGGCCACTTTGGAGCAGTACCGCTCTCTATGCTGCTTTGGCTTCTACGATGCGGTGGCCCACGCGGCTCTCCGCGAGGCGCTCGCGTCGATCAAGAGAGCGGCAAGCGCGGCGCATCCCCATGGTGAGGAGGACCTTCGCCTCCTTGAAGCGGGCGTGGCGGCCTACGACGTCTCAAACAAACACCGGCGCGACTTCTTGGCGTTTATCCGCCTCAACGAACGATGCGGATGCGCGGACCAAGACAGTCGCACAGGTGGTTCGCCGCAGCCTCCTCAAGCCCCGTTTCGCGGACTACTGTCCGGAAGCAGTGGCGCAGCTCAGCGACGAGCTTTTGCGCCGCGAGGCCGAGTACAGCGTCACGGCGGCGGCAAAGGCAGCCGTACAACGGCGCTTCGGCGTAGGACCAGACCCCAACGAGGAGGAGGAGGACGACGACGAGCCACCATCCAGAGCGCGCCGGCGCCGGCCCTCCGGACGCCGCCCACGCCCAGACTTCCGCCCCGCAGCCGACGACGCCGACAAGGGCAAGGGCAAGAGCAAGGCCTGATGGTGCGGCAGAACTGGCGGGAGAGGCGCGGCGAATCGGAGCGAGCGGGCGCGTGCTCCGGTGGGTTCGCGAGGGAGTGCCGCTGCCTTTCTCTGGCGCGGCGCCCACGCCTTTCCACCGGGGCGTCTCTCTACAGGACGCTACGCCTCAACAGCTCGAGTGGTGGGAGCGGGAGAGCCAACGACTAGGAACAGTCGGCGCGCTAGAACCTGGCGTGCGCGAGCATTACGTGTCGCGAGTCTTCCTAGTACCAAAGCCGGGCTGCAACAATTGGCGCCTTGTAATAGGCCGGCGCCATCTGAACTCTTACTGCGCACTCTATTCCATGCGATTCGAGACTCTGCGTTGCCTGCGGTACCTGGCGAAGCGCGGCGACTGGGCGTTTTCCTTCGACCTGCATGACGGCTACTACGTACGCCTTGGGCTTGCGGGAGGACGTCCGCGACGACTTAAAAATCAACGTACGTGGCACCCTGTGGCGCTTGATTCGCGGCACTCCCCATGGGTTGGTCGCTAAGCCCTTTCTACTTATGTACTACTCTGATGGCGGTCATGGTGCGCTACCTGCGTCAACCAGACTTCGCGACCTACAGCAGCTACGGCCGGCCCTTCCGTCGACGCATGAGTCGCCGCAAGGCGCTCGGCGTTTGCCTCCTACCGTCCATCGACGACTTCCTGTTTTTGGCACCTTCGCGCCAGCTGGCTCTACGCCTACGGGCCGAGATCGAGCGAGTCTGGGGGCGCCTGGGCCTGGCCAAGCACCCCACCAAGGCGCACCCCGAGCCCACCCAGTAGCTGCAGCACTTAGGCCCGGACTTGGACACTATGGTCACTATGCAGTTCCGCGCCCCAGCGGCGAAACAGCGTCGGCTCTCCAACCTGGCCCGCGACCTCATGTGCATCGCTGCGCGCCGCCGCTGCCAGCCGCACGCGGCGGCCCAACGGCTTGCGTCTCTCGCCGGGCAGGGCCATTTCCTCTGCCTCGCGATGCCTCCGCCGCGTTTCTCCCTTTGCGAGGCGCACACCGTCCTGGGCCGATGCTCCTCTCCGAGTGGCAAAGTCGTTCTGACGCGTCAGCGGATTCGCGATTTGGAGTGGTGGCGCGATGTTCCCACGCGCCACAACGGCGCACTGATTCTGCGCCCGGTGGAGACTGCCTATGTGCACACGGACTCCGGCCATTACGGCTGGGGTGCGGCACTGTGCGAAACTACGGTTGATCCTCCTTCAACCTAGTGCCCCTTGTCTTTATCTTCCGAAAGAGGTGGTGGTAGCAGGTAACAACCTCGGATATTGGTACGAGGAGGATCGTCGACGCGTCATATAACGTACAAGGAGCTCAAAGCGGTACGTCTCGCCATACAATCATTTTTGCCACGGCTGATGGGGCGCCGTGTACTTTTGTACGAGGACAAGCAGGCGGTGGTGCATATCCTGTCCAATTTGACTACTCGGTCACCGGTACTTATGGCGAAACTTCGCAAGCTGTGGTATTTGCTGGATGTACACGATATTTGTTTACGAGTGCGGCACATTCGGTCTGCAACGAACGCATGGGCGGACTAGCTTTCGCGCGAGAAGGATTTTTCCGATTGGATGATCAATCCTCGTATATTCCGGTACGTCGATCGCATCTTATGACCTCAGACGGTGATACGGTCGACCGATTCGCGACTATGGAGAACGCTTTGGTACCCCGGTACAACTCGCGGTTGACGGTCCCTAGTACCGAGGCGGTGGACTCCTTGGCCCAGTCGGACGCCACGTGGCGCGCCGAAGTGAAGCGCCGAAGTGAACTGGTGCAATCCCCCCTGGCAGGTGCTGGACGATCTGGTGCTAAAGCTGCAGCAATCGGGCGCCGCGGCGACCGTGGTCGCCCCGGCCTGGCACGGCCGCCCTTGGCTCCAGCAGCTACACGAGATGACTACCGAGGTACTGCACTACCCTCCTTCCCGCGATATGTTCTTTCCCGGGCTGCTCGGGCGCCGCGCCAACGTCGGGCCGCGGCCCGCCCTGGAGCGTGATGCTCTTCCGCCTTCCCTTCCGTCCTTCTTCTACCGGTCGCGACGCGCCGGTTACCGGGCGTTAAGTATTGTTGCTGCTTTCCGCGGACGCTTTTCAGGTCTCCCGTACGGATGCTCACAGCAGACGACACCCGACTGTGCGGTACCGACGGGTTGAAATCGAAGGTACCATGGTTGGGCTGCAGTCCACGTTTGAATACTGCAAGCTGCAGTGCAGTGCAGTAGGCTGCAGTGCAGGCTGCAGTACTGCAGCCTGCACTGCAGTACTGCAGCCTGCACTGCAGTCTGCAGGTAAGGCTGCAGTCAACGGGCTGCAGTACTGCAGGCTGCAGTGCAGGCTGCAGTAGCACTGCCTTTGCTAATTTTAGGGAAGGGAAGGGCGGGACAGTGAAGGGCAAAGGGGCTGCCATGGCGGATACTGAGGGGCAGCAATCGTGGTGGAAGTTGTAATACATCATTAAATTGCCTACAGAGGGGAAAAGCCTACTGTGTGTACATTTGTGTGTGTCCAACGATGATGTCCCAACGCATGCATAGTGAAACTTGCGTAAAAAAGCATGATGGCATAAAAACCCCTCTAATCCCCCGCCTCCTCATCCGCTTGCTCGGCTCCATACTGCTCCAGCATGGACTCCACCGCTTCCCATTGAATGCGGTTGGCCTCCCCCTCGCCCTCGCCATCAAGGACTTGGTTGGCCAGCCAATCCTCCCCGCATGGCTTGAGTAGATCCGCCGCCACGGCGCTGAAAGCAGCCTCCCCGTAGTACGCCAGTAGCCAGTAGCTCTTTGACCTTGGCATCCAAGTCCAAATTCTTCTGAATAGAGACGCAGGCACCCTTGTTATCCATGTTCATTCTATTTCTTAAGTGCGTGGTGACAAGACCAGCAAGAGAGAACACGCGCTCGCACTCAATCTCCTTCTTCAGGGCCTCCTCAGCGTCTGGGGGCACTGGGGTTCAGGCCTAAGAGTGGGTCAGCTTCGTCGTTGTCGATGAGAATATCGTCGGCTTGCCTCCCAAGCAAGTGGTGTCTGTGCCACTCGTGCTGACCCGTTCATTGGCTGCAGTGCTGGCCGCTGCGGCGCCGGTGCTGTCCGCTGCCATCGCCTCGTCCGCCATCGCCGCCGCGCCTTGCTCCGCGGTAGACTAGTCTCCCTCCATGTAATTGACGAAGAGTGACGAGAGGAGGATGACAGGTAGTGGTGCCTGGGTGAGCGTGAAGTGAGGATAGGTTCGGCTGGTGCGTGTGGTCTACTGGTACATATGTGCCCCGATGCGGCGACGTGTGATGGTACAAGCGAGTACGGTGCTATCCGCGGCGCTCGGACCGCCGGGACTGTCGCCATATGGCTTGTTATCTTTGGCGGGCGCCATTCAAACGCTATCCAGTGAGATTTGGGGCTGTTTGGGTAACTACACTGCAGTCCCTTTTCGGGAAGTATTGCAGGCTGCTGTGCAGTAGGCTAACTGCAGGCTGCAGTTTCTGCATTCTGCAGTGCACTCGATACTGCAGCCCAACCCTGGAAGGTACCGTACCGTCTGCACCATGGGCAGCGATTATGCGACCTGGGCTACTGCGGTTACAGCAGGTACTCGGCGACGACGAGGTTGGGCGCCGTGCCGCAAATTTCTTGATATCTTCGCGCGCGGAACGTACCGTGCAGTCTTACGGGTCTGAATTCAACCTACTCTACGAGTTCTGCGCGCAAGCAAAATGGGAGGCTGCCGGACACGGCGGATCCGCCGCTCATCGTTCGGTACATCTCTTGGGTTGCGGCACGTGGCCGCAACAAGGCTGGTGCCTTTGGAGCGATCAACGCCTTTTTCACCGATAACTTCAAGTAGCCGCCGGCGCTTGGGCCTTTCGTCAACCAGGCGATGCGCGGTTGAGAGCTAGCTCAGCAGGTGCTGGACACCCCGGACTACCGGGTGCCTTTGCCTGCGGACGTCGCCCTCGCCTGTGTTCGGCGTGCGCAGCGGCTGGTTTCTCACAGGTCCACCGCGTGCGACCTGCCCACATTTCGTGCCCTGCTCGTTGCCGCGGTTAATTTCCTTTTTTGTCACCGCGCGGGTACTAGTACTGTGTGCCGCGTGCACGATTTGGCGGTTGATTCCCGCAGCATTACGCTGTACCGTCGAGTACTTAAGGGCAAGCCTTCAATCCGGTGCGCCTCGTCCGGTGCTGCAAATTTCCCGCGAGGCGCACCCCGAAATCGCGGAGCTTTTGAAGTTCTTCGTGACCTGCCGCGGTCACGTGCTGCCCGGTGGCCGGTGCTACTCGGTTTTGGCAGCTCCCTGATGATGATCCCGGCGCGTGGACCGCGGCTACTGTTTCCGAATGGGTTACTGCCGCTGCCTTGGCGGTTGACGCTACCCCGCCTGCTGGTTTCTGCCGGTCGTCGCACAGCCTTCGCAGTGGCGGGGCGTCCGCGGCCTCGGCCACGGGCGTCCCTATGCCTACGGTTCGCTGGCTTGGCGGCTGGAAAGTGGGCAGCGGCGTGGTCCTCAATTACATCATCGTGCCAGGCATCCTGGACTCCGCTGGGGCCCGCTACTTCTTCGGCTTCCTAGCACCGCAGCGTTCCGCTGCTAATCTTTCACAGTGACTGGTTTTCACCGGTAACTGTGGCCTTCCGGTTTTGCCTGGCAACGTGACTCGCACTCTGTCTAATCGTTGTTAAGTACTTAACTGAGTTTAGTCAGACGACGGACCGAGTTGTGCGATCAAACGACTACCACCTGGAAAATATAGCACAGTAGCCAGTCATCGGCTCTGTCTAGAATCTTCCAGGATGGGACAGTGAGCAGCGGACTCGCGACCGCACCAGCTCCCGACCTGTTTCCCTGCCTACCTGCAGCTATTACTTAGCCAACTGTCTAGACCATAGCGCTCATCCCTTTTGCTGTTGCGCTTCACGCACCCACCTTTCCCACCCATCTCGTTTGATGTGGCGAGGGGCTTGTAAGACAAGACACTTGCTTCTGGCAACGTGACTCGCGCTCTGTCTAAGTAACGAGTAATACATGAAATGGCATGTGATTTTGAGGGGCCGCCGCATTGGGTGCGCAAACAAAGGACTCCATAAAAACGGAATGAAGGGTTTGGGCAGGGGCTCAGATGATGGTTATGGGGCAGGCAGGCAGGAGGTGAAGTGGGGTGGATGCTATCAATTACAACCGCAAGCATGCGCTGAGTCCTGGGTGATGCTGGTATTTTGATTTTGATACTCATAGGTTGTAGCTCGCTTAGTAGGGTAGTTGATGGCTATACGGCTACACAAGCATCACCTCTTGCCAGCACACCATTGCCTCTTTGGTCATCGGCGTGTGACTCTGTGATTCCAGAAAATTGAACGAACATTGGCTTGTTGATTGCTACGCTATGTAATGGCTAGCGAGTTGAAATATCGACACTGGCTTGCTAGTACCATGCACTGCTCTATTGCTGCTTGTTTATATAGTGCTACCCATCATGCGGTCTTAATTCCCGGTATAGCGACTAAAAGAATGCACCGCAGTGAATCCACCGTGATGGGTGACTTTCCCGTCTGGCTAGTAGAGATAAGGCTCCTTGCCACTTGCTCCTGCTTGGTACACAATTGGATGCGCCTGCTGGCAATGAATCACTTTGCATGTTTGATCATTGACTGAGGCAATAGAGGCCGTGCATGGATGTACATATATACATGTGGTGTACATCTAATATAAGGTCTGACGATGTGTATGGAATGTTGCTTGAGCAAGTCTCCAATAAGCTTAGGGCTGCGGCAGGCTGGTCCATTACAGTTCATGTAGTTGCTGCACAAAGTTGAAGTTGCGGAGCGTGAGGGGGCTCTGTCTGCAATGCTTCACGATCGTAATCGCCTCTTGTGGCGAGGCTGCCACTCCGGAACGCAGCAAGTGGTGCGCGACCAATGCTGCAGAGCGGTTCGCACCACGCGCGCAGTGCACCAGGGTGGGCCGGGTGGTCCCAGCAAGGAACTCGTGGGAGGCGGCGAAGGCACAGTCCAGCGATTGCCGGAAGTCATCACGTAGCCTGCAGCGAAGGTATGTCATCCCTTCGTTGTCTTCGAAAAAGTTTGGGACCTCCACTGTGGCATTGCAGACGTGAGTGATGCCGAGGAGCTGCAAGGCGGACTTCCGGGAGGCATGCGTCTGGCTGCCGAGGTACAAAGCGGGATGAGGGCCGCCACTCAGTGCCGCCGGAGGCAAGATCATCACGGGCAGAATGGGCGCCGGCAGCCCTGGCTCTGCGCCGGTCACAGTGATCCCAGGCAGAGCTGTGCTGAGGGCCGCAGTGCCACGGAACAACGCCACCGTACGGAGGTGAGTGAGCATGCGCTCAGGTCCATATTCGTCACCCTGCACCATTTGCAGAAAAACACAGGACAAGTAAGCTACTCTAGAATCGCGTTAAAATTCACAGCGTTACAAATCAATCGACTCATTCAGAATCAAGCGCCCTACTAGCAGAAACCCTCAATGACAGGATGCACAAGATGGGGAAGTGCAAGTTTTCTTCTGAGTGACATTTTAATATGTGATTTATAGTCATCATTGAAGTTATGCGCTCCACCGACCACCGTTGACAACATACAATCACAACGTATTATGCTATGCATAGTCTCAGTGTGTTATGCTTTTGTTTACAAAAAAAAAGTCGTGTATGAACAGCAGGTTTCTGGACAATCCTAGACTGTTCTTAAAGATATTACACATAGTAGCAGGTACAAAGGGCTTTGCTGTTAACCCAAATAGGGTGCCGTGATACCCTCAAACCACCTGCAGCTCCAATCATGTACGGTCTCTCTCTCTCTCTCTCTCTCTCTCTCCCCCCGCCACCCCCACCCTCTCTCTCCCTCTCCCTCCCTCCATCTCTCTCTCTTTATTAGCGGGCACTATAACGAAGTAGACTGGCATGCTATAATATAGCAGTGAGTAAAGGCAATGCGCATTTTGCGACCTACCATTATTGCTTCGCGGCGAAGGTCAGGCTGGGCTTTACGTGCAGAAACTTCAGCCCATGTTGAAGTTGCTACCTGCTGCAGGAGTTTCGCGAGAACGACTGCAGCGTCGTCGGGGTTCATCGAGGCGGCGGCGCTGGACTCCCCAACAACCACGGTGGTGCACAGCTTCTCGGGTGGATTGTCTGTCCACACGCGGTCCAATACTGCCCTGAGCGATGCAGCGTCCGCCACTCCAGTGGCGCTCCAAGCTCCGGGTAGGTGGCACCGCTCGTAGGCGGCACGATCGCGAGTGTCCAGAACGACAAACCTTTCGCTCAGCGGCAGGTTGAAAATCTCTTGGCAGTTCAACTCCTGTATCTCGACTGGTACCGGCTGCGCGATGGTGTCGCTCATCCTGCAACACCTCCCATCGACCGTGCTATATATTACTACCACGACGGTATATCGCTACGCCTGGTGCGCTGTGGCAAGATCACACGGATCACAATAAGCGGTCGTTGTTTGTTTCTGTAAAGCGGTATGGTCACAGCTGTAGCTAACGACGACTGATTCCGAGCTGCCGGATAGCTAGCAGTCCGGAAGAGCTATACTAGCTATACTTATTTAGTGCGGCTTTACGCATGACAGGACGCGCAGCAAGTTGAGTGATGGTGGCAACGCGGTGTTGAGAGAGTGATTGTGCTCGAGGCGCTGGATGAGGCGCTGGACGTCTAGGTGCGATGTGGCCCGGGGGAGTAAGACTATACCAGTGAGAGTGCACCTCGCAAAGCGAAGACCGTGCTATTGGACCCGTGTGCTGTGCTGAGCGCATCTACAGCACGCGCCATTTAATCGTCCTAGTTTTTAGAGTAGTGTCATCGTGTACGCGTGATCAGCGTGGCAGTATTTTCAGACAGTCGGCAGCGTATGTGCGCGCATGGCGGCCACTGTGTATCAGCCGCAGTCATGCAGTAGGACAAATGGCGAGGCACCATGGCCTAGCTGGCGGTCCGATATCATCGGAAGCTTTGACCCTTATGTGGAGCTGCCAAATGTGTGTGGAGACGGAGCTCGAGCATATCATCCACGTGAGCGAGAGCAAGACACGTCGTGAGGACCAAAACATAGTACTTTTCCTAGTATTCCACAGTCGTTTTTTTTAATTCCACAGTAGTATTCCACCGTGCTTTTCGTCGTAGGTAACGTAAGATACGGCTGGCACTTCCGTGCCTTACGGTGCAGGAGAGCCATCCGTTCGTAGTACTGTAGTTGTTTTTCTCGCCCCCGGGACAGGACTGGCACCAGTGAAACCCTTGCAGCATAGTACTGTACATATGACAGCGTAGTACTGTAGTATTCCCCTACCTCTTGGGTTGAGCGGAGAAAACGGAGGAGGCGGTCCGAACTCACCCGCATCTAGAGCGAATGAATACCTGTAACACCGCGTTTCTATTACGAAACTTTAGGCGTCCTCATCATGCTCCTCCTCCTCCGCGTGGGCTGTGTTTTCGTGCATAGACCGTTATACGTTCGATACTTGATCGTTTGATTTCTAGGCGCTCTTACCACAGCCCGTCAAAATCCTGCAACAAAGACGAATCTATCGTGAATTATACCGGAAACATATTTAAAAAATCACGACATTCCTCCTCCGTCCGTGTGCAACGGTTTCGTTTATGAACCGTGATACGTTCGTTATTCAGTCGTTTGATTTCACGGTACAGGTATAAGTACGGATTGTTTCTGAATGGACCCGCGTGTATTCTAGGAGACGCACGCTTGATATTCGTCTGATACGCGGTACCGCAGCGCGTTTTTATACTGCTGATTAAGGATTACTAGGTAGTATGGTGTAGCCGCCTCATGTCACTCATACACAGCCGCGCGTCCGCCTACCCGGGGCCCGGCGTCCGTCGACGGACGGGCGACGGTCGAACGACGGCGTCCGGCGTCCGGTTCCGGTACACGCGACGGGCTTGGCGTTTCGCGCCGTGCCCGCCCCGTAGACCTGACGACCGGCCCGACCGGTTCGGCCTCCTGCGGGATGCGGGCCGCTTTTAGGCGGCTTGCAGTGCTGATCTTTTAATACAGTACTGCTTTTAGCGGTGGGCGGTGTTACTAGCCTTTTTGTAATGCACACCAGTAGTCAGCGGCCCGCTTGCTTTTACGCGACTTGTAGATAATATCTCATCTGTTTAAAATAGATTTATTATATAATAATAATTAAAATTATTAAAAGGTATTAATACTGCTTTTAAAATAATCATATCTATCGCTATTGTTATCGTACGCGTGACGCCGTCACGGATGTCACACCTCGGCCACCTGCCGTAAAGTACCTCGCCGTCACGGATGTGACCTGCCCTAGTTTAGAGCATGTCATTTGCGCGAAAATATCAAGATATTGTCGTGCAAACTGCCATTTGCGTTAGGCAATATCAGCGCTGCTGGGGTCCTGCTCGATATTGCGTAACGCAACGCCCTGATGCGCCCTGCTGCCGAGGTTCTGGCTTGATATCGCAGCCGTCATCACCTGTGCTGACGGCTGCCACTCGTCCTCCGTATTGCGCTTGGGCGCGCACTACCCGTCTTGTGCCACGCGTACTACTTGGGTGGTTTGTGTCATTCGGGTGTTGCTACTGGGTGCCCGAGCGGCCATACCGCAGCATCATCCAATACCGCGTTCCGCGATGGTGGACGACACGCTGCTCGTGCCGTGCCGCATTGGCAAGCGATGGTTGCGGCACATCTTGACACGTACGAAAACGTTGCAGAGGAGCTTGTCGCAAGACTTCCCTCACTGGCGCAACCGGTAGGCATCGTCAGGTAACTTCAAAGCGCGCGGCAGTAATTGCCCCCCCCCCCCCCCCCCCCCCCCCCCCACCTCCTCTCGATCCCGACTTGGCCCGCGACGTTTGTGCGCCGTTTGTGCACTGCGTATTGTCGCGCCGTGAAGAGGCGCACTTAACGATTATTGACCCGGCCGAATATTGTTCCCGGCCGCGAATTTCACGTTGGCTGCCATTCTCAGCACGCGCGGCTTGCGCTGCTTATAGCCGCACTGAACCCCCCCCCCCCCCCCCCCCCACACACACACATCCACACAGCCCAAACTACTCCAACTTGCGCGTATAGACATGATTGCTATCTCTTCCGGACTATCCATGCACTTTGCTCCACTAGGCCTGCCTGACACCCCCCTCTCCCCCGCCCCCTCTCTCCCCTTGCTCTAAACATAAACTCAAGGCTGCTCTGGCTCTACGCCCGAGCACAACCAGCAAGTTGCAGCGCGCGTAGATGCAACTCTCCTGCCTACAAGCAGGTGCGCGCCTGGTGTGTGCTTGGAGGCAGAGGGGAGGGGACTGCGTAGTCGGCTGTGAGGAATAGCCGCACGCCATGTTGCATGCTGCTGCCGCAGCGTCGGACCAGCCGGCTGGGGTGCACAGGGGCCGTGCGCAGATGCAGCGTGCTTGACGCCATGATGCCCCGACGCCCCCGTCGGTGCGTCGTCCAGTTAGGGTAATGGCAATGGGGGAGGAACAAGGGCTTGTCATGGGCATTCAGGCAGACTGCGGGACTTAGTGTCACTGAATCAACTGCAATAGATGCAGTTGCTACCGTAGTGCAGTCATGATGCTGGACATTCGTTTGGACGGTAGGGCCGCAGCGACGCCGGCCTGCAGCTGCGCCGTCTTGCCGCGGTGCAGGTGCACACTCGCGCAATGTGTGTAGTATTTGATAGTGGTGCCACACATTGATTGCATGGAGGGATTGCATGCGTGACAGGGTGGGGGGGGGCTAACGAGTGCATGGCAGGTGCTGGCGGCAGGGCAGGTGGCGTCGCAAGCGCAGCCGCTCAGGAAGCAGCATGCAGGCACTACAGGAAGCATTGTAGGTTGGGAGCAGCAGTGCGGTGGTTGGGATGGCGCCGGACTAGTATTGGCAGGCTTTAGTACTGGCAGCATGACTAGATTATAGCTAGCAGTGTGTAATAAAACGCATGGCGATACTTGGCCTATGCTGGACTGCGCAACTTCTGCACATTGCGTACGCCACTGCACCAGCGCCTCCCAGTGAGCGTGCAATACATTCTGAGGTCCATGTTGGGCTACACTGTAGGGGAAGTGCATGTGTGGGATGGCTGGGCTGGGCAGTATTTGCAGAAATGACGCAATAAACTTACACCATTTTAGTGACCTAGCTAATGTCGGGCATCTCCCCCTTTTTGAGGCGTGTGCCACACTTATTCAAACGGTCCGTCTCTTGGCAGTTGTCAAAGGCTTTTGCTACGTCGATGCCTTCCTTCCCTAGGCGTTGTGCTGTAGCATCTACAATGTCAATGATTGTGCGTCTGCGCGATAAATGCTTCCTTCCACTGCAAGACGCTCTATAGGCCTTGCACTTTGGATGAGCATTCGGGCTGGCAATCATTGTCTGTACTGATGGCTTTTGCACTGTCTGTTTTGTTCCGTTGGGAAATAACATCTATTTGGGTGCCATAATTCCACTCTGTGTACAATCCTGACACAGTTTTGACATCCGTGCACATTCGACAAAGATTTGCTCGGACCTCCGCAGGTAGAGAATAGTAATCGCTGTGTTGTGATGCAGACTGCGGAGCTTGCGCCGGCCGCGGTGCTGTGCCATGTTGGGCCACAGTGGTCGCCAGATGGGGCACCTGTACTGGTCCCACTAGCGGAGGACGGGTGGCCGTTGATGGCCTCGCCTCCGCCTATGCCAAACGGGAGGGGAGAAGGGGAGGTAGCATATTACGGAGAAATAAGCGTAAAGGCGAAGCTTAATAGACATACATGTACGGCGCACACCACTAGTAAAATATGTGCTTCGGAGGTTCAATGCGTACCTGGTCATTGCCGGGAGCACCAAGCTGCTCAGCTACGAGCTCCAGTGCCGTATTTACAGCAGCTTGAATTCACGTAGAGTAGTGTGGGCGCGATGGGCGGCTTTATCCTATGCTGCTCTAGAATCCATTTGGAATTGGAGGTTGTCCATCATGCTCTAAAATGCAGATTGCATTACCTTATCTCTGTCCCCTACCTTTGTTAATATGTCCTGCAGAATAGTGACATTGCAATGTGAGAGAATTATGTGTATGCAAAGCTTTAAAGCTAATTGATGGAGGTTGCGCACCTGGTGGATTCGGCAGACCATATCTGGTAGGGCATGGAGAGATTCAGCAACATCCGGCGCAAATTCCTCCACTGTAGGCCCCACACAGTTGTTCGCAGAGGAAACCAAATGCTCAGCAAGATCGTTTGCATATTGTTTATGTGCCTGTGTTCTGAATACTGCCATATGAAAGAGGGTGGTCACTGAGCCCGGATCGAAGCGCCAACCCTTTCCTGAAATAAAAGTGCAAATATGATGTGGCGGTAACAACCGAGGCATAGTTCTAGTCAGCAAAAAACTGTCATATGGTAAAAAATGGATGGAGTACATGTACATGCAATCCCGGCATGCAGAGGGACTTACTGCGGTCCACAAATATGTTGACAGTGAAAAGCTCCTGCCGGTCGCAAGTGTGGTCGCCTGCGCAGTTGCAAGCATCTCCCTGCCTATAGACCTATAGAGCGGTTTGATTTCCCAGATTGCATCGCCTTGTCACCTCTCCGCGGTCCATCGAATTGTCGGCTTGTTATCTATCAGTTGCCACCAAGCAGCAAGAAGGGAGAAAATTCGTACAAAATTAAACTCATACATTATTTCAAGGATAGGAAGCATAAGTGCATACATTGTCACAAGGGTGGTAAGGCGGAAAGCTAGATAAGCGCGAACCTACGCTAGGCCGATACTTACATATTGCCTGATCGGCTGCGTTTCGCAGCCCCCAGCATGGCTTGCGACTGCTGCGATATCCGTGATAGTCATAGGGCAGCTTTCTTGCTCTTTATGTTCCTGCGATCCTTCTTCAGACAATGAAGGCGGAACTCATCCATAGCCTCCGGCAGCCTTCCGCCGTATGATGAATCCTGTGGCACAAGTCGCTATATTCCCGCACGGATGGTATTCGCGATTTCAGTATTAGGCGGTAGCGACTATACATGTACTACTACACGCTATTTTTAATAGATTTAGACATAGACGACGTATACGTATATATATGATAATCCGCGCGCGCGCGGCTTCTGCTCGTACGAGATATCAGAAGCGGGCGTCACGGTGTTTGGCGCTCGTCACGGATATCGATGGCCGTGACACGGCCGGTACGGGAGTGACATATGCCCCTTGCATGAGGATAGGAATACGATATTTCCCGCGAAACGCAGACCTGAAAGATCAACACCACAAGCCGACTGAATAAAGCGGCCCGCATCCCGCACGAGGCTCAACCCAAGAGGTAGGGGCACCTCCACAAATCCCCGGCGCGAAGCGCCGCTTAGTGCACGATATTAGTACATAATTATTGACAGTACTTGAGCCGAGGGCAGCGAGAAGCACCCGTAGCCGGCGAGTTATGTTAGCAGCAGGGCGCCACCCGCAGCTTCCAGTTTGTGTTTTCTGCTGACTCGTGAACGCTCCCTGAGGCGCGACCTGCATTTGGACTGCGCGTGGACGCCTCTCTTGCTGCGAGAACACATGTAAGGACATTGTGACTGTCGTGAGGTGCCCCTCGTGTGTTCATGTTTTCACCTGCCTGTTGGCGCATCGTGAGCATGCGTGACGAGAGCGTCGAGAGCGCAGTGTACACAGCGAGCTAGTTGTGTCGGGTGGGCTTGCTTTGTCGTGCCACGCAGTCGAGTTAGACTGACGAGCGAGCGAGACAGTCGTACATTCGTGCGAGACACAAACTCATTCGTAGGAGGCGATAGGGACTATATCGGCGACGTCGTACCCGGCTTCCGGACAGTGTTATTCGGCGCAGTAATAAGTCGGAGCATACCCTCACCCTGTCAAGACAGTTTTTCCTTTTTGTCCCGAGACGCTACGACAGTAGCGGTATTATTATTATCGACTGTTTATATTTTTGGTAGCGCGTCGTAGTCGCGGAGCTCTGTGTATGCAATCTGCGTGCTCGTCTGGACATAAATAGCGACTAAGAGCATCAGCCCGTACTGGGTAACGGTAACTATGCTTGTTACTGGACCATTCAGTCTACTCTTCGGATTCGTCACGGCCGAGTTGGACCACGGGGAGTGCGCTGGGAAATCACCCCGGCAGGGGCTCAGAAATCTCCTGAGTAGTATCTCCATGTACCGAGATACATGTACCTACCAACTAAGAGTACCATACAGCCGTTTTTCAACCGCCAGCAGGAATACATACCAGGCACAAATGATGTTCGTTACTAAGTAGTTACAAGATATATATATATATATATATATATATATATATATATATATATATATATATATATATATATATATATATATATATATATATTATACATTCCATATCACTCATGTGACTCGCTCTAGGTGACTGCGTTATTTCAGCTTGCCTGACGTTGTATATATACTCGTAATTAACCATTAGAGCCTTGATTTACCACCCTGCGCTGCTATGTATCAACTATCATTTCTACACAAGAACTTCACTCAAGCGATGACAGTACCACAAGCTGGTTCAAACAGTAGTGTGGTGGAATGGTGCCAAACTGTTTAGCAGCACTTCTAGCACCGCCACGCAACATTTCAAAAGCCCCATGGCAGTCTGAAAGTGTTGAAAATGTTAGTACAAACCAGCGATTACATATTCATGGCACATCAAGGCTCACAGGCAGGCAACAACATCCCCGCGGCCCGCGAGACTAGCTGTTTCCCTGGCAGGAGGGAATGAGTTCACAGGATGGAATGTCTGGAGAGGCAGCCACCTCCGGCCTCAGCGCAGGAAGGTGCCGGTCTCGAAGCGCTCCAGGCCTTCTCTGCTGGTGATGTGGCGCTCAGAGGCGTCTATCTTCACATCGTTGATGCTGGCATTGCGCACAGCCATTTTCCCATTGGCATCGAAGGTCCAGTGCTCATTACCGTAGGCCCTGGAGGAAGAGGCGCAGGATGTTGTATAACGTCAGAAGGGACACACTCCCATGCAAAAAGCTGTCAGACACCTCGCCCTTCGCGCAGCATTGTACATGTTGCTGTGCCTGGGCACTCACCGGAACCACTGCCCATCGGTGCAGTACTCGTACTGGAAGGTGACAGCTATTTTGTTGTCTGTGTGGCAGAAGTAGTGCTTCTTCAGGGCGTAATCGCTCTCGTTGGCCCACTTGCCGCGCAGAAAGTCCTTGATGGCCTGGCGGCCCTGGAGGAACTGGTCCCTGTTGCGCCAGATGGAGTCCTCGGTGTACGCCATGGCGCAACGCTCCGGGTCTCGGCTGCAACAGAGCAACAGCCATTGCATGCAGCCGTCAGAGCACGACGTGGCCGGTTGACTGATATGTGGGTGACATGACTAAGATGCCATGTACTCAGAGCGGTAGGAAGCCTGGTGGCGGACCTGTTCCAGGCATCCTCCGCCGCCTGCACCTTCTGCCGCGCGGTTTCCTCTGTGAACGGGGGGACAATGTGGGCCATACTGGAGACCCGTCTGGCGTCTGGTGGCACACAGGGGGGAGGGAAATTAGCTCCTAGATACATTTTGCCAAAGCTCCTGAGGGACAACATGGAGCAGAAGCACAGAGTGTGCAACAGCGTGCTGTGGGTGATTGATGGACACCAGAATAAAATGGAGGTTCTGGTAGGTTAGATGGGGTTCTTTTATGCGTACACATCACGCGCACACACTGCTCCTGCGATCTGCTGCCAGCGCGTATGAGCAATGGCGATAAAAACGAGGAACGAAACCCGAGGGGGCACCTTGAGCATGCCTGCAGCCCTATGCTGAACACTATTGATATTCAATATGCCGATAGGTTGGTCGTCCTAGGGTTCATCTGCGTACCACGGCACTCAAGCGACAAAGCATACAGCAGTGACGGCACTCACGCGACAAACGAAACGGCAGTGACACGTCGTTACACAACGTATCATCGCACAGACGGCGGACCCAACATAAAGTCAATCCACAACTTATCATCGCACAGACGGCGGACCCAAGAGCGCATGAGAGTCGGACCGCCAGGGTTTGATCCAACGTGTACGCAGTCTGGCCGACCACGGAACAGCTGCCGCCCGCGAACACTCCTCGTGTTTGGGTATGTACGCAAGCTGCGTCCATATCCGGATAACCGCAGGTCGAGCCTGGAACTGACATCGCTTGACGATTCATGTGATCGCTGTGGTGCTTCACGCGGAGCGGCAAACCTGCACTCGGACGTGTAATTCAGCCAGGCGCTCCAGCCGAGTTGTGATATCCACCGGTACCTGTAGGGACAGGTGTATCAGCTGCGGTAGAGCGGGCACAAGTGTGGTTTCTCTGCGGAGAGTAGAAGCGCAGCTTCTAAAGCGGAGCGGTTTCTCAATCGCTATGTATCCGCACGTCTTGGGTACGTCCCAGCCAGGGGAGGACTTCGTCCGGGGGTCGCGAGGCCTGCGGCTGCTAGAACGTGATGGGAAAGCGCATCAATTCCACTGCGATCGTCCTTCGTCGCTGCTGCCGCAATCCCGCTGCTGTATGTGAGAGTTGTTAGTTCTGGTTCAGTAGTATAGCATCCACAACTCGGTGGCTATATATAATTACATGAGCTAGCAGCAGAAGGCTATATGGTACTGGTATCTCAATTTAAAATGATAGAAAAGCCGATGACAAGAAATGTGCTGCGATCATCACGTAATATGCGCTATGGCTATATTTTAGTGCGTGGCTACTTAAGAATTCACCTTGATACATTCGATTTTTTGAATTGGTGGGGATTTCTACATTTGCCTACTGTCTCTGTTCGTACGGATTTCATCGTGGATCATCTACCCATGTGCCCCGTAGCGAACTACAAGCACCGCATGCATACCGCTTTGAAGAATCTGTGGGCATCTGTGGCAATTGATGCGGGGGCGGTGCTTGACCGGGACCGCTCGGGAGCCGGCGACTTGACCCTTGAGACGAGTGGGCTGCGCCCAACGGACCGCTCGCGGCCGTCGGACCTGACGCTGGCGGGGTGGGGAGGGGCAGCGTGCGATTACATGATCGACTTCGCGTGCGTGTCCTCCACGACCCCCACTTGGAGCAACGATCCCCGCTGGTGCATCCCGGGAATCGCGGCGACCGAGGCGGAGCATGCTAAGTTGGCAGCGGACCGGGCGTCTTCCGCCCCAGTGCAGGGTGTTCACCGGTACTACCCTTTTGTGGTTGAGGACCGCGGCCGACTCGGGAAGTCCGCTTTGACTGTGGTCTACATCTTCGCGGTGCTGTTGGCTGTGCGCAACTTCCCTGGCGGTCCTTCCGCCCCGACCTCTTGCTTTCTTCGTGGTCAATCCGTTCAGGCACTTCGAAACTTTGTCGCCGGCCAACCTGTTGAGTTCCGCCGTCACCTGTCGCGCACACGGCGGGGGCTGTTGCAGCGGGTCTCGGCTTGCGTGCATGGTACCCTGGGCGGCATTCTCTCTGCCGGTGTGCAGATGGCCAAGTCTGATGCGTGTGCTCGTGCCCACTCTGCGTCTTCTCATGTTACTGCTTCCACCCCGCAGTCGCTGTAGAGGACCTTTCTGATTGCCTTTTATTTTGGTGATTTCCGATATCGCCTTCTGCTGCTAGCTCATGTGATTACATGCGCTACCCGTAACTGCATCGAAGAAATCCACGGTTCTCATGGCTCTTCCTTGGTTCTTGGCTCCCTTCCCCGCTTGACCGTTGGTTTCGTCAGGCTTATATTTCTCTTTTGCTTGCAACCTTCCAGAATTGCTCTAACTTGGTTCTGCTTTTAGTGCGTACATGTTGAAGCACTGATGTAAGAATGATGTTTATTATTGACGAAATAGATACATAGAGATCCAGAGAGAAATCCAGCTAGTCGCTACTTGCTGGTGCGTGTGGGCCACCAGAGGCGGGAACCAGTTTGTTCTTTTGCGGTCTGTGTTCGTACCAGCATGGGTACATACAATCAAATTGCAATGATATAGCGACTATGTGTTTTTAAGTTTTGAAAACGATTCTTATGGAGAGCTATGCAGAAAATGAATTTAAAAGTTGGACGCACAATCCTTTAATCCTTTTTACCGGAGTTCCACCAGGGGTAAAGTTCCACCGGAGTTCCAACCTGGTTCCACGGGCCACTGATAGAAATCTATTATTACACCCCGGCACATAAATTTGGGGTCCCTTTTCGGCACTCTCAAGACTTCAGAAGTCTAGGGTACCTGAATGTAGGGTATATGAGATGAAACCCTGGAATCTCAGAGGGTTTTATAAAACCTGCATGACGAGTGGCTCAAACCGAAGCTTAAAGACTTTCAATAGGGTGTCACGCTGTACTTGGTGCGGGGGTGGGCGTCGCCTGCAACTGCAGCAAAACCAGTGTCGGTATCACACACTCAGTCACACGCCGACGCGCGTGAATAGACAACCAAACGGCGGGATGGCCATGAACGAGTGAGGAAACACATTGGCGAGGGGCTCGGGTGCATTTGGTTGGGGTGCAGCCGTGTGGGCGGCGGCTAGTACATGTCGCGTTGCGATACTAGCATGGCATAAGTGTCGGCCACGCTCAGCAACACCCCCTTGGCTTTTAAACGCTATAACTTCTCAGGGTTTGCTCAGAAAATTGTTTTAAAAATACCGCGCGATTGCTCGTTCAAATCTGCGTCGAGAACACTTTTCTAAAATCAAAAATTCGATTTTTGAAGCCCCGGAAAAATCCCCAAAGATGATCATCCAAGTTGCCCCTCGCTGCCTCATGTGCCCACCCATGTCGGGCGCGTGGCTTTGCGCCAAGTGCGTGTCTAAGCCCCATGCCCGGCTGTGCGAGAGCGTTATGTGTGTGGATGACCACGGACCACCAACACTTGGCATGTGCCGCCTCCTAGCGATACACACATCTACCAACCAAAATGCCATTTTCTACAACATTTTTCAAGGAATTTCATATTACTTAAAGTCCACGCCCCTACCGCGCCACCCCGCACACGAAACGGTGCAACTGGCATTCCACCACGCGCCCCCATAGTAGAGCATCGCCCTACGCCAAGGGGGCCATCGAGCGCCTCACCTACGTGCGTTCGCCACAGAAACAGCAGCATTTTCACCCCAAAACTCCTCCCCACAGTGGCCAATGAACTTGTCGTTGGGGTCTCACGTCGTGCCTACAACGACATGCTTTCGGTGGCCTACACGCACGGTGTGTGGGCCGTACTCACCGGGTTTGGTGCGACGAGTGCCTCTATTTCCATAGGTTTGGACGGTTGGCGCAACCCACAATTTTCCGGCGCCAACGCATCATGCACCGATTTCTCGTTTTTTAAAGGGCCCCCACAAATGGTCGTGTTGTCGCGCGGGTGGGTATAAAGCGCACAATAGGCGTTCGCCCGAACTATTCCCACTGTAGTTAGCATGTATGCACATGCAGCCGGCGTTATCCTCGCCCATGCATGCGCTTTGCGATCGAAAATGCAGAACCCGGACTTATGTGGAGGGGTGTATGATTGTGCGCGCCGGTGGCGCGCGGATGGCGTACATACACGCTCGTTTCGTCGTGGTGGAACTACTACAAATAGCGCATCAATAACTACAGCACGATCGGTTTACTTGATACCGTACTCGTGCCCGTACGCCCATACGCTGTCGTCAATCATAGCGCAGCGCGGAAGCAGGTCGTTGCAACTCGCAACGGTCCGACGGCCCAACTGCTAACGGCTCGTATCGGCGATGATGCGCGGCGACATCACGGGGCGCAGGCGCCCTGCGTGCCTCGCCGTAATCGCGACCACGGAAGCAAGTCGTTGGTGGGATATCGGTGCTGGACGTAGTCTCTCCTTCAGAGGGCGCCACGACGCCCACTGCGAAGCGCCACAATTTCCCGAGCGGCGGCTTGTGGCGCACCGCCGGACAACATTAAGGAGCCTAGCCACACAACGAGACGCCGTCACGCCGCGCAGCTGACGCGCCAGTATTTCGGGGCAAGCACCGAGCAGTCACGGACGTGATGGACGTGCTTGCGTTCATGGCGGCCTCTCGTGAGGCGCAGCAAGGGGCGTGTTCATCGACGCTTCAGTGCCCCGCCGCCGACAGTACGCCGCCCAAGACACGTCGGGTCGACCTCGTCGAACAGGCCAAGCCGCCCATCAGCTCGGCGCCCGTCTCGGCGCCGAGGATTGATGAGCCGGCACTATCGACTGACGCGTCCCGGAAAGTTCTCCCGCCGCCGCGCCGGTCGGGGGATCTCGTGGCGCCGCCGCTGCAGGTGCCTCCGAGTGCGTGGAGAGCAGCGAGGGTGGCGCCCGGTTGGCTGCCGCCGACCACGGCGGCGATGGCGGCGGAAGGCCTCGGGCAATGTCGAGCGGACGTGGTCCTCGTTGAGGCAAATCTCTGGGCTCTGGCCACCCTGAATGCCGTTGAGGCGCAGGTGCGTGCGGACTGCGTCGATCCTACATCTCAGAGTTCCATTTTAGCGGCTTGGCGCATTGACGTTACGACCATCTTACTCTTCTCGCCTGCGCGCGACCCCGGGTCCGCCGATACCGCGCTGTCCCGTCGCTGACGTCGCTTATCAGTATAGGCGGCCGCTAAGCCTCGCATGCCCGTCATTGCCATCTCGGTGTGCTCATCGACTCTCCCATACGCTTATTTCGCATGGTCGCTCCAGTGCTTACGAGTGGCGCATGTCACGCTCTGCATACGTAGCTAGGCGCTGCGCCCCGCCGAGTTAGCACTGGTGCAGGGCCCAATTATCCACGAAAACATCGCCATCAGGGCTTCCTATACTTAGTTGGACCCAAGCCTTTGCATTATGGAGTATGCCTATGCAGTGAAACTCAATTAAAGGCCTGTCCCTGGTTAAGGAAGAAGTGTGCACAAAATCCTGGCAGTGTGCATGAGTAAGTTAAGTGCTCCATCTCGGTCTCAACAAGGCATATCTTTACACTGCCACGTCTACCCACATGGTGTATGTATGGTGGTGTTGCACATTAATGCCTTCCTGACTGTGGCAGGGACGCATAAGTACAGTACATCCATACCCCTGGCTCCGTGAACACCCCTTCGTGCCTCCAGCAGCTATTTATTGCTGCCTGTCGTATTCCACGCTCTTGCTACTAGCAGATGCCCCAGTCGAGACATGCTATGGAAGCAGTGCGACAGGCATACCTGCAGCATGGCACTCTCCCGGGCGTACAGAAGGCGGCCTGCTGGGCGGTGAGCCACCTGGCGAGCTACTGCCCGAGTGCGCACTCGCGCGCTGTGGAGCTCGGCGTGCACGTGGACCTGCAGGCCATTGCAGCCACGCATGCGCGCTCAGCGGAGGTGCAGGAGGCAGCCTGGAAGGCGCTGGCCAACCTGCTGTGCAGCGAGGTGCAGCTGCCAGGCTGCAGCCCGCAGGTGAACGGTCACACGCTACTGCGCGATGCGCAGAGTACGATGCAGCACCACCGACAGGCCACCGGCGTCCAGGAGGCGACCTGCTGGTGCGTGGCCAATCTCACTGCCAACAGCGCACCGGGCAAGGAGGCTGCCGGTAAGATGGGCCTTATTCGAGACATTCAGTCAACACTACGAGTGCACAAGCACAATCAGCAGGTGAGCCCAACAAGGATGAGAATGCCGCCCGATAAACTCATTTCCTCTCTGCCCTTCGCAGTGGATCAGTACCCCCTTGGGGGCCAGGGGGGGGGGGGGGGGGGGGGGGGGGGGGGCGCTGAAGTCACTTTCAACACAATGCGGTATTTACTCAGTATTCCCGATCGTTGCAGGTTCAATACTGATACAGCTTTTTATATATTTGACGCCATTCCTGGACTATACTGTACACGCGCGTAGGTGGCAAAATCCTTCAAACGGCGGATCCTGGCCGTGTTTTGGCACCCTTGTAGCGTTTCTTCTAGTTAATTCTATTCGATTCTGCTATTATTGTAATCCCTTATTATCATTGCTTGATGACTATAACCAAGCGTCGCCTACCCAGGGCTTTCCGTGACTGGATCGCTGCCTAAACAACCGCCGTAGAGACGCTGCAAGATTTGACTGTTGCCAGTCCTGTCCCGGTGGAAGATGCTGAAATTCCATCGTCATAGACTGTTTAGACGCGGCAAGGATTACGTAATCCGGCATGTCTAGTACAAAGTTATCATTTCTAAACGACGTTTGTATGCCGACTGTATCCTTAAAATGTAATCCTCAGATCAAACTCGCGATGTACTTTTTACCAGGACGCGTCTTGTACGCATGTCGTTGTGCCGTATAAGTTACGTATCACTGACTTGGCGTGCATCAGTCTGTATTCCGATATGCAACTCGTAATCATTGCCATCACTAGGATTTACGTTTTCTTGCTGTTGTGCGTCGGTCCGCATTCCTGTGTCACTATACAATTTCAAACAATGTGCGGATACTTTTTCCTGGATACATGGGCAATGCGAACTCAAAAACAGTACCTAGTGCTTTCCCAAATCAATTTGCAATATGACTAAGATGCATCCGTCAGTTTCATTTTTAAACAATCCAGACTATCAACACGTCTTCTATTACATTATATTTATAATTGCCGGACCTCCATCCTAATACACTGTTAAGTTCTGTCTGCTGACTTCCCTGCCCCACTGTGCTATGACATGGCAGGTGCTATATGCGGCGCTGCCAGCGCTGACAAATCTGCTGGCGCACGACGCCAACCAGACGCTAGCCGCCGAGCACGACCTCATGTACGACGTGCGTGCCGTGATGCGGGCGCACCTCCGATCAGCGCGCCTGCAGGAGCTGGCCGGCGGGGCGCTGGCCACTCTTGCAGGAGGCGGCGTCGACGAGGCCACCTCCGCCCGGATCGGTGCCCGAGCTGGCCAACTGGGCCTGATGTCTGACCTGCAGGCCGCCATGCTTGCCCACCATGCGGACGTCGGCGCTGTGTCGGCCGCAGCGGCTGCACTGCGCGGCCTGCTGAGGAGCAACCCGGCCAATGGGGCCGCAGCCCGACAGATGGGATTGCTGCGGACGCTGCGTTCCGTGAACGCCACCCTTGTGTCGGATGTCTGCTGGGCAGCCGCCGCGCTGCTGTCTGGCAGCACGGACGCGCTGCCAGCGTATTCGCGGCATCTGGCGGAGGAAGCAGCCGCTGCGGCGTCGTGGCATCAAGACGACGACCGCGTAGTGGAGGCTGTGCAGGCGCTGCTGCGCCAGCTCGCGCCGACGCCCAACGAGAGGCTGGCTGCCGCGCCGAGCGCTGCCCGGTACGGCAAGAGCAAGGTGTCGTTCGTGGATCTGTGCCGCAACTTCATTGCCAAGCTTCCGCGGCTGAGAAGGCGGCGCAGCCAACGCAAGCAGTCCGTGGCGCCTCCAATAGGGCCACCAGCTACCTCCAGATCATGCGCTGCATCAACTCCGGGTCCGGCAAGAAGGGGGGTACCATCATGCCCAGTCGAATCTGCGCCCAACACCAATAAGGTCAGTGCACCGCCGCAGAGCTTATTGGAGGGGGGCATCATGCCAACAATGACAACGACTACGCCCCCACAACAAGTAAACTTGGCAGATAAAAGATAGAGAGGGAGGGAGGGAGGGAGAGCGAGAAACGTATAGATAAAAAATGGGGGGGAGGGAGGAGAAGAGGAGACCCGGGGTGGGGGTGGTCGGGATTGTATTCAGGGCTTTGAGGATTGCTGATGGTTACATTTGCGGTGGAGTACTGCATGGAGAGCACGAATGGCCTGCTGCCAACTAGCAATCGCTGATATAGTGATGTACAACTACGTGATTCTGATTAACTCTCCGAGTCTCAAGGCGCTTGGTTGGCTTTGTGTGTGTGGGGGGGGGCAAGTCACGCCAGTCTAAGGTATCGGCAGTGGTGGCGTGGCGACTGCAATACGACGACGTCGCGATAGCGCGATAACGACGACTGCTTGAGTCTCGACACTGTTTTCAAGTAAATCCTGGGTTCCAGCCTTCTTGTTCCAGGTCTGCGGTATCGCGCTGTTTGTGGACATGCACACTCCCCTGTACGCTTCTTACCTACCGTAGTGCTAATAGTCTCTTGATTTTTCTTAGTGACTTTTACCATGCGACACAGAGGTTGCTGCGACGACGACGTTATTCGTTGCTCCTGCTGCTCGTCGCGCGCGGCGCCAGTTGTGATCACGATACGTGCGCGCTATACTGCTGTCGCTGCTGTTGCTGATTCTACTTGCTGTCGTAGTCGTCGCGTCGTAGTCGCGTACTGTGCCAGTACCGTAGTAGCACTACTAAATAACAGCAGCGCGCGCAGGGTCGGCGTTTTTTATACGTGTCCACAAATGTTATAGCTTGCTGATGCTTGATCAGCATCCACGAAGGGCGGGCCAGCAATCGCCGCAAATCCGGCCCTCGTTATTTGTGGAGAAGTATGCCACTCGGCCAACTAAATATATATTTATACATCTTACATATAAATCGATATATTTATATCCACATCTTTACCTATATCTATTTATGCACACAGCATATCTATACATATATGCATCTATTATGCATACATTGATTGTATATGTACATGTATCTACATACAAATTGATATGTAAGAATGTAAATAAAAATGTATATAATACATACAGATATGTATGTACATACGCATTTATACACATATGTATATATATATATATACTTATACATATTTATATGTACATAAGTGTATAGTCGTATACTCGTATAGTCGCGGCGCGGCGCTCGAGCTCATCATCACCGAATATCCGCTACTAGCAATATCTCATACAGGTATATGTGTCACCGCTTGCCAGCACTGCTGCGCTGATGCTTCAACGCGACAGCTGCGCTGCGACAACGAGCGAGCGCGTGATGAGGGCGGCTGGCAGGCGCCTGCTAATGAACGGCGGCGGCTACGACGGCTTGGGTGCAGGCTGCAGCGCCAGGATGCGCGCTGGGTGGCAGTCTCGGCTTGGTGACTCGCTTTTCGGTTTATTGAATTAACCGGACTCGGAACAGCCGGGCTGTTCGCAATGGTAGTTAATCAATACAGAACATATATGCAGTGCTATCAATAGAGCGCAATACCCAGGTTTGTGTAATAACTACCCCCAGCGGTGCCGGTATGGCCCTGGCACGCATTCGCGAAACCCTGTACTTCCCTGGGCAACATTCCCCATTCGCCTGGAGTGAGCGTCATATTGACCATTTCTTTTATTTAACGCGGCTTTCGATTATGCGTTGAGCATCTGACAGCGCCGCATTCTGAAGGGCACTGAACCCCCCCCCCCCCCTCCCCCCCCCCCCCCCCCCGCCCCCCCCTGTTCCCGTTCCGTCCGCCAGCAGACACCGCACTCTGTTGATGCCCAGGTGCATGCGTCCCCAGCACTTGGTCATGCCACGGCAGTGCGGTTCTCCACCGGGTCGCCCGTACCCTCACACACTCCTGCCCAATCCCAGCAGTCCTTCCGGCCAAAGGTGCGCCATGCGACGATATGTGCTGTTACCCCCCTCCCACACACACACACCAGAATCCACAATGATGCGCAATGTTTATACACTCCGTGCATGGGCAGAAGCAGTTGTAAAGAAAACTATCCGACACAGTGTTGTATTTATTACGCACAGTGCGCGCTGCCGTTACACACAACTTTATAAGGCTGTTTTGATATTTCAGGGTGTACAGTTAGGTGCTATGAAGTGGGCCAGCCACACCCGCCCCCAATGACATTTGCAACGTGGCAGTGTTGCATGACCGCTTGCCCTGCGTGCTGATGACCTGGTGTGCCTCCGCAGGTCGTCGTTCACCGGCGGGCAAAGTCAGAGGACGCAATGGACTGCCACCGCAGACGCAGAGGCGCCAGCAACCGCGTCATCACGACATCAGCGGGCGTCACCGTCATTCGCGGCAACGAGGCGCCTGCACCCTCCGTGCCGGGCGGCCTTGCCGGAGGTGGCCTGCCTGTCCGGCGCGGCTCTGCCGTCGGCGCGTCCGGCGCCTCGTCCGCGTCTCCGCCGCCCCATGCTGAGCAGGGCATAGTGCTCAAGGGCGCCCTCCCGCCATCGGGCGACCAGCAGCGGCGCAGCCCCCGCAGCAGTGCCGTCAGCGAGGAGGACGGCAGCCCGCTGACGCCAATGCCGTCGAGCCCCCGCCAGGCGCGCCCTAGCAGCCCAGCGCCGGGCGCAGAGGAGGGGAGGCCGGTGGTGCCGGCGAATGCTGGCCCGCCGTCAGGGACAGTGGCGCCCTGTGCGGCGACGGAGTGCGCAGATGAGGAGGTGCCTCTCAAGACACCTGCCCAGCCGCAGGCCAGTAGCCCCAATGGAGGCGAGGGCGAGGACCATCACAGAGAAGAGGCGGCCGCTGACACAACGGCTGTCGAGCCGGAGATCCCGGCGGAGGAGCAGCCCCCAGCGGACGGTGGCGCCTCGGCTGGCCAGGTCTGGAGCGTCATAACGAGCTTCCAGTCCATAGCGGATAATCTGGCGGACTCGTCCCCGCTGAGGCGCAGCGGCGACTGGCGGCGCGGCCGGTTGGTCGCGCTGAAGGCGCAGCAGCGGGCGAGATTGCCGCCTCCTGGGCTACATGCGGCCAGCCCCAGCAGCGCAGACAGCCCCGGCCCGCCACCACCGCCATCGCCCAAGAGCTCAGCGGCAGCGGAGGCCAAGCTGGCACCCGGGGTGTTTGTGTTTTGTGCCAGCGCTGCGGCGCCTCCTCCTCCTCCGTCGGCGGGGGCCACGGACAATATGAGCCGGCAGCGACCTCGCGGCGGCGCGTCTCCGACTCAGAGCCCCGTTTTGCCGGGCGACAACCCGCGCCGATTCGTCGCACGGCCGCCGACAGGGAAGCGCCGCCGGGACGGAGTCTGCGGCTCGCAGTCGGTCGGTCCACCGGCTCCTCGGAGCGTGGGTGCGGCGGAGGTCTCTCGCGCACCGCGCGAGCGCCGCCTGTCGCCGCGGCCCCCACCGGCAGAGTCAGTCCAGAGGCGATGCAGGAGCAAAGCACGCCGGTTGGTGATGGGCCGGTGGAGGCTGCGGATGCCGTTGACCCGGGCCTAGAGGTGTCGCTGCAGTCGACGTGCGACAAGGTGAAGGCCGACATGGAGGCGCTGCAGCACAGCCCTGGCTGGATGGCGCACCTGGCAGAGGAGGCCGAGGTCTCGCCGCCACCGACTCCCTCGTCGCCGTCGCCGCCGCCTGCTACCGGAAGCCCGGGCGCTGGCCTGGTGCAGCGGCTGGCGGACCTGGCGAGCGCCGCAGAGAGTCTGCTCATCGGCAACGACATCGTATCCCCACTACATTGCGTCCCTGCATTGGCACCCGCCACAGCTCTTAGCATTGGGCCCGCCGATGTCCATCACATGCCGGCAGCGGCATCGCTCACTATCAGACCCCCCAGCGCGCAAAACTGGCAGACGATGCCGAGGCCGGTGGGTCAGCGCCCAGCCGCATTGACGATCAGCCACTGCCGGCCGCTATGGGACAACGACCTGGAGGAGGAGGTGGAGAAGCTGCTGCGGGGCTCCTGGGGCAGCGCGCAGCGTGTGCCACCCGCCGTGGCAGCCATGCCGTCGGTGCGCCCGGCGAAGCAGCCGCCCCCGCAGCCGGCCCGTCTGGCCAAGCCTGCGGCGACGGGGGACACCACTGAGCGCGCCAGCAACCCAGCCTCTGCGTTTGCCGGCTTCGTCAGCGCCTTCCCTGATGGCGACGTCGACGAGGTAACAACCGAGACGGTCGCAACACCCGCGAGCACCTGCCTGACCCTCCACAAAGAGGTGAGCCGGCATTTAAGCGCTGCGAGTGCATCTGACAGCGTGACAGGATGTGGCTTGCGGAGCTCGTCCCCCCACCCCCCCCCCCCTTTCTTCCCCATCTTCCCCTCCTCTCTCCTTGTGGCTGGATAACGGATTACAGTAATGCCGTCTCTCACCTTGTCCCCCCCTTGTGCGCAGGGCCTCCCTCGCTTCTCCGGCATCATGCCCAACCGGGGCGCCAAGGCCAAGGCGCAGCCGGAGCATTGCGTTTCGGTCAGCATACCAGAGGAGCCGCTAGCAGCGCCGCAGGTGTCCTCCCCGCCGCCTTCCCCCGAGGCGCCCGCCTCCTGTCCTGAAGGGATAACCCAGCAGGTGGCGCTGCCGAGCACCACAGTCTCGCAAGGCAGCCTTGAAGGGCCAGGCGTCACCGGCCGGCAGCGGAGAGGACCCGGCAATGTGGCGCTGGCAACTCCCGCTAGCGGCTCCAGGGACGGCGAGGCGAGCACCGCGGAGGCGGCGACGACGACGGCAACGGCGGTGGCGGAGCCTGCGGGGGCTGCTATGGTCTCCGAGTCGATGTTTGTGGAGGCGGGTAGCCAGGTCCTTGCCGCGGCATCCGGGCATCACGCGCGCGAGGCGCCCCGCGCGAACGCCTTGGCCGGCGGTGGTGCCGATGAGAAGGCGGGGGAGCACGACCGGGACGACGGCGTGGAGGTGGGCTCGGTGGCGTCCACGATGCCGGCGGAGGAGCGTGTCGCGCGCTGGCGGGCGGATGCGGCAAGCGCCGACACGCAGCGCAAGCCTGACGCATTTGGCGGGGAGGCGTCGGAGGCGGGCAGCAGCCGGCTCGGGCTGACACACTCCGAGGCGGAGTTGGCGCGGGGGTGGGAGGTCGGGTCTGAAGCACTGGAGGATGGGGAGGAGGATAGGGAAGAGGTGGTCGGCACGGCGCCGCGGCGGCGAGGCAGCTGGCGCGGCGAGGGCGCAGAGGACCTGGAGGGCGCGGTGGCGGACCTGCAGCTCAAGCTGGACGTGCTGATGAACAGCTGGGAGGTGGCGAGCATCGAAGAGTCGGCCATCCTGCAAGGGGACCACGCCAGCCTGGACCACGGCCACCGGCGCGCGCTGCCCTGTCAGACGGGCGTCAGCGGCGTGCAAGCGGAGACGTCGGCGGGGGGGGTCGCATGTGCGGAAGGTGGCGCCACGAAAAAGTTGAAGAAGAAGGCCGCTAAGGGCCGCGCAAAGAATAGCCCCGCCAGCGCCAAAGGCAACTCGCGCCACGCCACGGCATTGTCCGTCCGCGGCCCGCCTCTGGCGCCGTCCGCCAAGAGCCTGCCGGGGCGGCCGCTGCTGGCGCCTGCCAAGTGGGGCGCGGGAGCCGGGATGTCGGCCTCTACCGGCTGCCACCCGCGCTGCCTTGCCGATGCAGCGGCGGAGAGAGCGGCGGAGAGGCAGATTTTTGTCAAGCTGCCGCCGAAGGGGCTCACCTTCCCGGATGCGCCGGACATGGTCATCAGCCATTGCCGCAAGGTACGGCCCCCACTACACTGTTCCAGCCCAGCAAAAGGATGGCCGCCCATCCTGCATCCACTGGGGCGAAAGCGTGGAGCTACCTGGAAGAGGTTGGTGGGATTTTAGCATACTGAGGTGGTGGCTGTGCGCTGCGCAGGTGGTGGGCCAGATCAGCGCGATGTCCATGAAGTACAAGCTGGGGTTGGCCGCCGACCCGAGGCGAGCGTGGCTGCGCAACTACCAGCGCACTGTCTACAAGTACATGACAGTGCTGTACAGCCACGAGTATGACGCGGCTGCGGCCGAGACGGCTGCCATGGACGGCCCGACGCGGCGGCTGTTGCAGACGCTGTCTTGCAAGCAGGCGGCGACGTTGCTCAACCGGCTGGTCAATCACTTTGTGCTCATCAAACGGGACCCCAACTGCCGCAACAAGGTGGACAATCACACTGCGGGAGGCGGAGCTGGGATTGTGGTGGACAAGCAGGGCAGCAGCCGCCGGACCGATGCCCTGGAGAGCGACTTTCTCCACCATTTCTCGCTGTATATTGTTTACTATTAGAACTGCTGCCAGCCTGCCACCTACATGCTGGCAAGGAGGCCACACAAAGCGATGTAAATCATCCCCAATTCTTATTTATAACAGCAATCATATGGCGTTCCTATGCCGTTGGCTAATGACCTCAGCATTAATTGAGTAACGTAATTGGAAAGCTGCCTTTATAACGCAGTACGGGCGGCAGTATCTTCCAGCAGCCGCAGCCGCGCGTCTGCTGCTGCTTTGTTTCCTAGTAGCCAAGGTCCCCCCAAAAGTAAACTTTCTATTGAAATCTGGCGTAATCCCCTAATACTCGAAAATATCCGCAGTCCCGCGGTGAATTCATATTTATTAGAGAACATGCCTGTAGGTATGTGATATCGCGAATAAGGCCCTTATTCTTATGACTGTGTACAGGATGCGCATCATGTGCAGTATAAGGTATACAGATATAGACCACACTAGACGAAACGAATAACCTTGAATGATGATGGGAGTAGTGGTTGGCAAGAGCATGTGCGGCACGAACGAGGGCTGGCCACCCAAACAGCATGCCGCCAAATTTATTAAGGCCTTACTTGCTCCTATAACAAGCAGGTCCTTGGCCGTAGAACGTACATATACTATCACAGCGATGATTGCCGCTTACCAATCTATGTGGCTAATGTACTAAACTGCAAAATACTGGAAAACTGCTGCGCCGAAAAAGTGGTATATCGACTACGGGTTTTGCTGGTTTGAGTCCGCGACTACTGTCGTCAAAATAAGTTCAGGTCCCGAACAAGTCGAGGCAAAAACAGGAAAAAGTCATCCGGCAACATAAGCAATAATGATATACAAGCAAACTGTTGTCACTATGTACCCATGCATAATGTAAGGAAGTACAGGAACAATTGCTCCGAAACCATTTTCCATCTCGGATTTAAACCATAAGTAAGGGAGAATTCAGGCAGCACTCCTTGTGCGGACTATTGTATATTTAAGTGATCATCGTCCTTAATGACGCGCGACCATATGTTCGCTACTGATGTTAGTCGTCTGTGGCTTATTCGGGTATCTTCAGCGATCGGCTAAAATTCGTCATCCGGACAGCGTAGTAACTTAACATGCATCAGCATATAATTATGATTCGCGGTACTCATTCACCCCTCTAGATGACCCACCTGTAGACGGCGGGCCCTCGGGAGGGGGGGGATCCCTAGACACCGGCGCCGACCACCTTCTCCAGGCAATATGGTCGGCGGCGCGTGGGGTAGGGGTTGTTACCAAGCCCAGGCCTCGTGGCCTAGGGCCGCTGCTGCAACGGTCTATCCTAGGTGCGATTAATCGTCGGCGCATGGCCTTTATGGCGTGCCGGGGGACTAGGGGCCCTCGGGATGCCGCTCTAGCGTCGGCACATTATGCTGCTGCACGGCATAGGGTCCGGACACTAGTACGTAATAACCGCCGCCGCCAGAGGGAGCGGGCCGTGCTAAAAGCGGTTCAGGATTTTAAGAAGGGCGGTGGGAGACGGGAATTCTGGAAGTGGGCGCGCTCTCTCCGTAAGGGGCAGGGCTCATTCGAGGGTGCGAACGACCAGCCAATGCGCGATCCGGTATCGGGGGTACTTCATACCAAGCCGGACGAAATCAATGCGTGCTGGGCGCGGCACTATCGGGAGCCGCTGCGTGACCCCCACTCCCTAGCACAACGGGTTGCGATATACCGTGCGGCGTGGGAACACCGCCACCAATTGCCCCCGCACTAATCGGAATTAATGGGCATATAACATGGGAGGAACTAGTCAAGGCTCTTAGGCGTTTAAAAAATGATAAGGCCCAGGGGTAGGATGGGATCACTGCGGAGACTTTAAAATTGGCGATATACGCCCCAAATAGCCATTTGGCAAGGCATTTCTGGACTTGATTAATGGGATATGGACTAAGACCTATATCCCCCAGCAGTGGCGTAGCTCGGCCATAGTATCGGTGCCCAAGAAAGGCGACGCGACCGTTATGGACACTTACAGGGGTATTTCGACTATGGGTGCCGCTATGAAACTCCTGATGACCGTCATTGCCCAACGCTTGCAAGACGTCTGCCAAGCTAAAGGGATAATTTGTCGTTGGCAAGCAGGTTTTATGCGGAATGAGGAGGGCCCCATGCCAGTCGCAAGTCCCCATGCAGCTCGTCGCCAAGCGCCATGTGTACCCACGTATGCGTGTTTTATTGACTTTGGGAAGGCATATGACACCGTACCTCATGAGCTTTTATTCCTAGAACTACATGCCATAGGAGTTACGGGTCATATGCTTACCTTCATGCTTACCTAAAGAAGTTTATACAGGGATATTATGTTACGGGTCAAGACAAGGGTGGCCCCGGGAACATTATCAGACCCCATACCCATGGAGCGTGGCCTCCGACAGGGATGCCCCGCTTCCCCCATCCTATTTAACATATTTATTAACGATATATTCGATGGGGTAGAACATCTAGGGTGTGATGTACCAGGGTGTACCGACACATTAGCGGCAAGGCAACTACTAAGGGTGTCAGGTTATTTATAAGCGGACAACGCTGTTGGTGTCACATGCTCGTTCGATCACATGCATGCCATGTTCGCCCACTTCTCGCAGTGGGCGGAGGACCATTTATGGGGTTTGGGGTACTTTAGTGTGGGATGATGGCATTAGGCCAACAGTAATGTAACCTATTTTGCCCCGAGGCACGCGGTGCATTGTGGTTAGGTCTAATTTAGGGTTTGGGGGCAGCTGTGGGATTGAAAGCTAATATGAATGCCGGTTGATTCATTTTGTGCCAAGTCGGGGAAACCAATTCCGTCCAAGCAGGGACAAATCAAAAGAGTGAAGGAAACGGGATGGTTACAAGAAGTTTGCGCCATCGGGGGCTGAAACTCTGTCCAAACTGGGACAAAAAGAAGTGCGGGGGCCGTGATGGCTACAAGCAGTTTGTGCCGTCCGGGGCTGAAACTCTGTCAAAGCCGGGACAAAACATATGAGCGGCTAATTTTGCGGAATTGTACTACATATCATCATCTTCGATCACATAATCCCCTCGGCGCTCTGCCGCCTGTTGCCTCCTCTTCTCCGCCGCTGCACGCTCTTCCCGCTCCTCTAACTCGGTCATTGGAAGGGGTAGACCCGGCCACTTCTCGAAGTCACTTGGACGCAGTCTTTGAGTCTCGTCCCATGGCTTCTCTTTGAACCATGAGGTCATCCTGGACTTCATCCCAGCGATTTGCGTCTTCTGGTTGTCAATGAGGATAATCTTCAAGTTCCTGTGCGTGAACGAGTAGGTATGATCCATATGGTCCCACCACACGGAAAAGGCCGCAGCGACCTGGAAAAGGCGTGGCAAACCGCACAAGGCGTTAATTTTTTTATGCTGACCCCATTAAGACACTCACCCGGGTTGCACCCCTCACGCACCGCGGTTGTCCCGGTTCCGGCTGTGACGTCGACGATTGTTGTCCCGTCTGTTGCCGCCATCTTAAGGTGCTTGGCGAAGAGAGCGATAGGCTTTTGGTACTTGTTCACCGTCTGTCTGTTCTCGTCCTTCAATTTCGAACTGTCTTTGAAGTGACCCAACATGATGGATGTAGAGAACCTGGAAAGGCACAACCGGCTTAGCGAGTAGAATATACAAGCCGGCTATTTTCCACGGATCAAATCTCACCTTCGGGGATCATTGAAACGGATGTTGTCAGCTATGATGCTTGGCGGGGGCTTCCTGACGTAGAGGTAGTACTCAGCGTCGTGACGCAGAGAGCTGCCCATCTTCATCCCGCAATCCTTGGCCCAAGTCAGGACGTGATAGATGAGGTCCTCAGCTTGTTTTTGAACGGCTGTGATTGCGGATCCAAGTTGCTGGTCCGAGAGGTGAATGAAGAAATGGCACCCATCGAGAGCAGTGTGGACGTCAGAAGATCCAGTCAGGATATTCAACTGCCTGCGCGGGGGTAAATCGGGAATGAGATAAATGAAAGCACAGTCATCTAGTACGCACCGGGGTTGTGGGGGTTGTCTTGCCTGGCGAAAGCAAACACGTCGTTGAAGTCGTCCGTACCCCACGCAGCATCCTTCGAGTCCCATGTGTGCGAACCAGCTCCGAAAAGCGCGTCGGCAATGAAGACTGTTGCCTTTTTGGCACGAACTGCCGACATGGCGTCCGCGGCGAATTGTTTTGTCGCGGGAGCCTTGAAGTTCCCCTCCACAATGCAAGTCTTGCAAAGCTCCGTGTTCAACCACACCTTGTCATCCTTGTCGACCTCAAAGCCCTTGGGCATCACCGGAAGTGCCGCGGCCTGTGTGTGGTAGGAAACAGATTCGGGTTAATAGCTCACAACGAAAATTCAGAAGAGCATTTGTGGTTGCACAAGATCTTAGTTACCTTCATCGATATCCACAGCTCATTAGAAACATTCGGAGCGGAAACCGCGATAAGCTCCGGCGCACATGCCAGAAGAGCAAACTCTGTGAAGAAGGAGATGACCAAGTCCGGCATCTGATTCTTGATGCGATACGCCTCACTCCTGATGGTGGTGTTGGTGGCCGCGATATGCTCTCGAACCGGTAGTGGTGTGAGACAATCGGCGGATTTCATGTCCCCCCATCTGGCAGGAGGGGTCAGCAAGACCATCAACGGACCGGAGCGATGAGCACCTTTGAACAAATCCTGGAACTTTCTAGGGAAGCCTGTTGGGCCGAGGTCATCAACCTTGGCTCGGAACTTGGTGATGGCGTCAAGGCGAGCGGCCGCTTGCTCATCCGACACTTTGTCATCCACATCCATTTCGATGATGTGGTCCGAGAGATATTTCCCCCAGTTCCTGGCCGGTTCGTCCGGCGTCAGCAGTTGGAGTTCCTGTCCGTGTCCCTTTGCCGTGCCAATAGCATTCATGAGCTTGATGCTTGCTCGACGCAAGAGATCGCGAAACCGCCAGGTCTCAATCATCGCGAGCCACTCCGCGTTGGTGTGCGTAACAGCCATGGGGCCATTGTCGCCGGCATGCTTTATGTCATCCACCAGCTCGTAGAGGCTCGGGGTCACACTGTGCTCGCCTTGGATGAGCAGTCCAACCACCAGGTACATCTGGCCCACAGGGAGATCCGCGCTGTCGCTCTGCTTGGCAAGAGACGGCTCGTCTAGCCAGGGCGCATGGGGTCCAAAGCCGACATCCTGGGTCGAAAAACAAACTTCAGTACGGAGAAAGGAATCAATGATAGTATTCCATATGATTAAGACACTGGGGTCGGTCACAACTTACCTCCATGAGGGCGACTCGGAAGTGAGCTCTGTCTTTCCCGAAGCCGTACTTCTTGTTATCGAGGATTGTATTGATAGGCTTCCGAATTGCTTCGTAAACCTTGCTCACTTCCTTCTGGGTGAGTTGCCTGCCGTAATTGAGGCGCTTGACTCTATCGAGTTCTTGCTCGTAGTACACCAATAGGTCTCCGAGTTTGGTTCTGGCTTCGTCCCATCCTCGAACCCCGAGGTCCACATGCCGGTAGGCTTCAGAAATCTGCTCAAGGGGCTCAAAAACACTGCGCAAATCATTTGTCAGAATCTAGCAGCATTAACAACACGATAAATTTTCATCATGTACGCAGCTCACCGTTGTGGGCGCGAGCAGAGGTCAATCAAATTTGAGAACTCGCTGCTCTTCTCATCTTTGATGCCGATCTTCTCAAGTTCAACTTGAAGAACTTCAGACTTCTTGAACTCCTTCACTACCCTGATTTGCGGAAGTGCCCTAAAGCCGGGGCGATTTGCATCCTGTTCTGCATACCAGCTCTCGAAACATCTGCGAAGGTTCTGCAGAAACAATTGCACCGATTTCAAAATTCCGAACGCTTGTACCTCGATGACAAACCGTTTCGTCCCGCTGATGACAGAACATTTCGTCCCGCTGATGACAGAACGGTTCGTCCCACTGATGACCGTTTCGTCCCACTGATGACAGAACGTTTCGTCCCGCTGATGACAGACCGTTTCGTCCCGCTGATGACAAACCGTTTCGTCCCACTGATGACAGACCGTTTCGTCCCACTGATGACAAACCGTTTCGTCCCACTGATGACAAACCGTTTCGTCCCACTGATGACAGAACGTTTCGTCCCACTGATGACAGAACGTTTCGTCCCGCTGATGACCAACCCTTTCGTCCCGCTGATGACAAACCGATTCGTCCCGCTGATGACAGAACGTTTCGTCCCACTGATGACAGACCGTTTCGTCCCACTGATGACAGACCGTTTCGTCCCGCTGATGACAGAACGTTTCGTCCCACTGTGACATATTTTTAACCCGCTAACGACAGAACGACTTTTGTCACACTTTACGCCTATTTGCTGCCACGGTTAGCTAAATAGTAATCTGGGAGAATGGGTCACTCACCAGGAGTTTGTGCATCGACGTGTCTCCCACGACGGTGTGACCCGCCTCGTTGAGCTTCATAGACATGTAGCGGCAGACTTCCGGCGAGAGGCCGATGTACATCTTAGTCGACGTGAGGTGGATGCCTTTGTTGGCGTTGTAGATTTCCGGGTAGTTTTCTTTCACCATGCGCTTCGCCTCCCGTCTGTGGCTGCCGTCGATGTTGGCTTGACGCGCGCCGTGGGCGCGAAGAAACTCGACGATGACGTCGATCTCTGGCTTGTAGGAACTTGAATCCGCCAACCTCGGGTTCTCCCCGCCTTCGTCTGCTGCGACTAGCTCCTTGAAGTTGGCCATGGTCTGAGCGAGGGGCTCGTACTCATCGGAGAAAAAATCTTGTTTAGGGACTACTGGAAAGGACACCGAGAAATTCTCGGCGGACAGGGAAGGATTTCTCTGAATAACAAATGCAAGAAATGGATGTCAGTAAGTTGCATTGTGTATTGATTTATATGTAACTACACATATCTGATCCGGATAGGTACAACAGGTCGCGATAGGCTTTTACCTTGTAGCTTTGCGCCACCATATTGCAGTCTTGCAGCTTTGGGGAACGGAATTCAAATTCCGGCGGCGGAGCGACGAACTTATCGGATATGAAGCTGAAAATGTAAGGCAGCCCCGTATCCTTGTTGACCACGAGGTTGACTCTGTCGGCGTATAACATGTTGATGTCGCCACCGTGAGATGTCTTCACCTCTGGATCAGCAATCTCGACTCTGAGGTGGCCGTAAGAGATCCAGTCGACGGCACCGGTGTTGTGGAAGCCATTCAAGGCCGGCGGGACGGCCAACGTGTTGACGTATGGAAGCGCGTTCTTAAAATCCTTGTCAATGTTGGCCAAGTCATCGATGTCAATCTGACCCGACGCGAAACCTGTCAGCGCCTGCGCCAGCACATTGCGCTCGACCAAAGTCCATGCGTAGTAAGACTGGAACCGCGGTTGGAAGGAGAGTGGCGGTTGGATCGCGTGGAGTAGCAACCTCTCAAAGCTGACATCGATCCTGAACTCCTTGTGCACTGTCAAGCGATAAGGTTCAAGAGATATCTGCGGTAACAAGCACAAGAATATTAATACTTATTGAAACACGACATTGACACGAATTCAGACATCATATAAGCTTTACTCACCTCGTAGTTTCCGGCCGAGTCCAGCTCGACGTCCTTGATCTTTCCGATACACGCGAGAAGTGGCCCCTTCGGATCATCGAAAAAGTCCTTGCCAGTCAGCAGGCTCGCCTTGTGCAATTCGATGTACAAATAGATCTCGACCTCAGCACTTGCGTTCTTGAACCAGTGGATAGTCCAGCTCCTTGAGGTAAAGTCGCTGTAGGAGTCATGTTCTTGGGACCCGTCCCTCTCGTCAAAGAAGTCGTCGTAAGAGGCGACCGTCATCAGCTTTGTCTTCCTCTCGGGTCCGGGAGTGCCGGTGATGTCGAGAGCTTGCTTACGCTTCTCCGCCGCCCGTTGCCTCTGTTCTTCCTCTGTGCCGAAGACCTCTTCATCCGTGCACATACTGAGGAATTCAGGAACCCTTCTCGGAGCCTCGGCAACAGGGGCTCGAGAACCAGAGGCTCCAGAACCAGACGCTTGCCCGGTAGTCGGCGCTGGAGTCTCGAGCTCGGCCTCTGGCTCCGGGTCAAGCCGGGTGGGCTCGGGCTCCGGCTCGGGCTCCGGCTCGGGCTCCATCTGAGCGGGCTCAGTTTCAGGCTCATGCCGAGGCTCTGGCTCGGGCTCATTGCGCTCTGTTTCAGGCTCAGGCTGAGTGTGCTCTATTTCAGGCTCAGGCTCTGTTTCCGGTACTTGAGGCGGGCCTTTAGACAAAGAAGAGCCTTGATTCGGGGAACCTGTAAAGAATGAGTAGAGAGTACTCAACACACCTGCGGTGGGCGTCACGATTAACTACCGAACGGTATCGCCATACACCATCAAAGCCAAGCGTAATTTTTCTTACCTGGGGATCCCGATTTACCAGCTGCTTCCGACGCTGTTGCCTGCGCCAATTTACGACCTGTTGGAATGTCAGATAACTCCTTGACGAGAAAGTAATCGAAGGGAGTGAGAAGGCAGGGATTGATACTTTCAGTCACAATTACCTGGAGTCACAATCGTCTCTGAAACCTTTTCTTTTCCCTTGGATTCCTTTGAAGCTTGAGTCGCTACTGGCTCATGTGCACGTCCTTTCGAACCTGTCAACACACATGATTTTAAACAATGTCAATGTGACACAGTGCACTCACAAAGGCAGGGATTGATACTTTCAGTCACAATTACCTGGAGTCACAATTGTCTCTGAAACCTTTTCTTTCCCCTTGGATTCCTTTGAAGCTTCAGTCGCTACTGGCTCTTGTGCGCGTCCTTTCGAACCTGTAAACACACATGATTTCAAACAATGTCAATATGACACAGTGCACACACAAAAATCATGTGATTGGAGAGGCAAGGACCTGCTTGATAGTAAGCTTGCATGAGCTTTTCGTAATCCATTAGCCTTCGCGCTGTCTGCATTTGAGCATCTGAGAGGACCTGACCGCTCTTGATTCGGTCCCTCAAACGCAAGGCGGCCAATCTTTCTCCTTGCGAATGCGTGCCGTAAGCCGTCACCCTACCTCCTAAAAGGCTCGGTTTCCAGGGGTTACCTGATGCCTCAGCGCCGGCTCTAGCTGCAGAAGCTGAGGCTGCACTTTTCTTCTTCGCCGCCGGCTGCTCTGGCACAGAAGATGACGCCTTGTGTTTTCTCCCTACTAGCGCTCCGAGCGCATCGAATTCTTTTGCTTTCTCGGTAGGTTTTGATGTCCGCTTGGACCTTCGGCCTACAAATATCATACCCTGTCAGATCGTTTCGTCCCGCTGATGACAGACCGTTTCGTCCCACTGATGACAAACCGTTTCGTCCCACTGATGACAAACCGTTTCGTCCCACTGATGACAGACCGTTTCGTCCCACTGATGACAGAACGTTTCGTCCCACTGATGACAGACCGTTTCGTCCCACTGATGACAGAACCGTTTCGTCCCACTGATGACAGAACCGTTTCGTCCCACTGATGACAAACCGTTTCGTCCCGCTGATGACAAACCGTTTCGTCCCACTGATGACAAACCGTTTCGTCCCACTGATGACAAACCGTTTCGTCCCACTGATGACAAACCGTTTCGTCCCACTGATGACAGAACCGTTTCGTCCCACTGATGACAAACCGTTTCGTCCCACTGATGACAAACCGTTTCGTCCCGCTGATGACAAACCGTTTCGTCCCGCTGATGACAGACCGTTTCGTCCCACTGATGACAAACCGTTTCGTCCCACTGATGACAGAACGTTTCGTCCCGCTGATGACAAACCGTTTCGTCCCACTGATGACAAACCGTTTCGTCCCACTGATGACAAACCGTTTCGTCCCACTGATGACAAAACTATTTTCAATACATTATGTACTGCGGTTTAATAATGTTATGTCTTGAAGTACTGCGCTTCACACTAATATTAAACCACTCCTTACGGCGGAGTACAGGCAGATGTTCCCCCTGACCGCTCTTCAACCCCACCCGCTCCCACCACCAATTAGCATCCTTACTGCTTGCCGCAGCTGCCTCGACGGGACGTAATACTACCCTGCAGGACCCTGACGCCGCTCGTCTCGTTTGGGTTTCTATTCCCACTCGTCTGCCTACACCTCGAGCGAGCGGTCCTAGATTACACCGCTTCTACAGGGAACCCTAACCGAACTCGCTAGATCTGGCCGCATCACGCGTCGAGCAGGCAGGCGGCTACTGTACGCTGCCACTCGTCTGCCTACACCTCGAGTGGTCCTAGATTACACCGCTTATACAGTGAACCCTAACCGAACTCGCTAGATCTGGCCGTATCACGCGTCGAGCAGGCAGGCAGCTACTGCACGCGCGCGCAACTCACCTGGGGTGGCGTCGTCCTTGTCTTCCTTGTCCTTGGCAGGCTCGTTCTTCTTCGGCGCCATTCTGGCGGTAGGTAGGTTGACGCGGTAGATGAGCGGGTTTCTTGGTGGGAAGCGGTGAGGGAGAGGTGGAAATGACGTGGTTTCTGTCTGCCGCCGCTCTGACCCCTGCTGGACAAACGGCGCGCGTGCGCACACTATAGTGTACCTCGTCGTCGACATCATGGTCATGTATTTTGCACCGCGACGAATATACAGGGCTAACTACTGCGACTATATATTACTATTACTGGAAGATAAAATATTCCCTACTCGAGAGTCATAACGGTACGAGAGTACAGTGGCGTGGCAATAATATTCCTTCATGAGATGATATATTCCTTGGATTGGATTCGGGTGTACTTACTAGTATAGAACTATTTCCGACATACGAAAGAAGCACGAAATAACACGGTATTTGAGTCATCAATTATTTTGACCCGTAGCTGGATATTATGCCCCCCGGTCAACGGCCCGTCCGAGAACGGTCATCGGCCGTCACTCTTCCTCACCACAGATCACAGTCCTTCACCCCCCCCCCCCCCCACCCACTCGCCCCGCGCTGCATGGCGGCGGTCGAAAGCATGGCCTCTTCTCCAGGATCCGGCGAGTCGGACACTACACTTACATTACCGACGTGTTCGTGCCGCAGCGGGTACTCGTGTGATTGCGACGCGCGTGCGAGTGATCGTAAGGAGCCTGAGAAAAGGAAGTACACGTGGGGCAAGGGCTCCGATGAGGTCGCCGAAAGCGATAATGGCAAGGTCTCGTCTCTGATCAGCAAGCGCACCTCTCGCGATTGTATCCGCCTCATGCTCGCCAAGGAGGCTAGCGAGCAGTCGCCATGCTGTTCGCGCAAGTGCGTGCACAAGCTATACACACAGTGCGGAGAGGCCCTCGTTGATGCCGTGTTGGACCGTGCGTTGACCGTATACTCGGGCAATCAGAACCGCTCCTTTGACCGGCTCGCTCAGGTTCTCAGGGGTGGCTACGAGTCGGCATCCGACAAGTTCGATTACATGTTCGATCACGGTGGCTACTTGCGATCTTTCGATCATCGCGGCCCCATCTACACGTGTGGGCGTGCGTGGGAGGCCTTGCATCAGGTCTCGAAACACAGACGTCTCGTGATCCAGCGGTCGGTGGTGGATAACGAACCCACGTACATCAGGCAGCGCAAGCAATACGAGAGCAGACAATCCGGACCGAGGGAGCATGTGCGCATGTTTCTCGAGCACTTCTTCTCGGATGACCTCGGTCACGTCGAGATCATGCCTTTTCATGACGGAAACAGCGAGACCTTCAAGAAGCACCTACCTCCCTGGATGACCAAGATTTGCGTCTACTACTACTACAAGTCGTGGGCCGAGGACGACAACGCCATTCTCCGCGGTGAGGCCCATTTTTTCCCACTGATGACATACCGTTTCGTCCCGCTGATGACAAACCGTTTCGTCCCGCTGATGACAAACCGTTTTGTCCCGCTGATGACAGACCGTTTTGTCCCACTGATGACAGACCGTTTTGTCCCGATAATTACATACCGTTTTTGTCCCGCTGATGACAAACCGTTTCGTCCCACTGATGACAAACCGTTTCGTCCCACTGATGACAAACCGTTTCGTCCCGCTGATGACAAACCGTTTCGTCCCGCTGATGACAAACCGTTTTGTCCCGCTGATGACAAATCGTTTTGTCCCGCTGATGACAGACCGTTTTGTCCCACTGATGACAAACCGTTTCGTCCCACTGATGACAAACCGTTTCGTCCCGCTGATGACATACCGTTTCGTCCCGCTGATGACAAACCGTTTCGTCCCGCTATCGCCAGAACGTTTAGTCCCACCGACGCCGGACCGATTTCGTCCCACTGATGACAGAACGTTTCGCACCGCTCATGGCATACCGTTTCGTCCCACCGACCACATAAGTATTTCTCCCACATAATTAGCCGATATCGTCCCCCTGCAGAGAGAACGTCTTGTCCCACTGCTGAGAGACGGTTTTGTCCCACTACTGACATACCGTTTCGTCACACTGATGACAGATTGTTTCGCCATGCTGATTACAGGATTATTCACCCACTACCGATATAATTATTTCGACCCACTTTAGACCGAACTTTTCTGTCTCGCAGTCTGAGACCTTATTTGTATACCGACCTATCATGCCCCTGCCCCTTTGTAGATTTGGCTACCGAGAGCGAAGTGAAGCTCGCATCGTTCGACACTTTCCGCCGGACTTGGAAGGAAGACTTCCCGGATGTCACCACGCCGAAGGTGAAGCGATTCAGCCACTGTCCCATATGCGCGGCGGGCAAAGCACTCAGAGACCAAGCTCGCGAGATTTGCACAAAGGACATGACGCCAGAGGAACGTCAAGTGCACCGTCAACATCAACAGCTGGTGAGGCGTCAGGTCAGAGCTGAGCAGAAGGTACACCTCGAGAGAGTGCGCCAGGAACGAAGGGATCTGAACAACGCCGTCTTCCAGTCGCGCCTTGGCCATGGAAACTTCTTCTTCTTCGAAATTGATAGCATGGACTCCGCGAAGACCCTGCTGCCTCACTGGGTTCGCATCCCCAAGACTGTGAAGCCCGACATGCTCCTCAAGTACCACCTCACCTGTGTGAAGTACGACGGATACCGCCCGGACGACATCTACTACTACACCAACACCATCCCCCACGATTCGTCCACGACGTGCACTCTGATATGGATCACGATCATGAAGGTGAGCTCGTTAGCCTCCCGATAGGTTCGCCGTGGTTGTCCGGTAGCCCTGGACTGATGAAATCTGGTTTGCGATGCAGGAAATTCAACACCGTGGTAGAAAGATTCCGTACATCAGAATCCAGATGGACAACACCGTCAGGGAGAACAAGAATAGGAACGTGGCGGCCCTCTGCAATTGGCTTGTGTCTATCGGCATCTGCGACGTCATTCATTTGGTCTTCTTGCCTGTCGGGCACACTCACGAACGGGTTGACCAGATCTTCAGCCGCATCAGTCTTGCGCTATCTCGCAGCTCCGCCTACACAATCGAGGCCTTTCTTGACTTGGTGGCGAAGGCATTCTCGCCCACTCCGGAGATTGCTGAGCTCTCATTCTCCCTCGACTTCTCTGAGTGGTTAAGGCCCCATTTCCAAGACCACATTCAGGACATCAGTAAGCCGCACAAATTCGAGTTCACCCGTGACGACGCCGCCGCGTCTGGCGGCTCGTTGCGCACCGCCTTGTGGTCCAACACACCGCTTTCTGAGCCCGTGCAGATCTTGAAGAGCGCGCCAACTGGGACGCCCGAGATTCGTGCGGGCCGGCCCCTTTTGTACGCTCTCTGCGACAAAAAGAAGCCCGACGCGGTGAGGGTCCAAAGGTACTTGGATGATTTCAAGAAGGTCAGGTCGTACATCACGGACCTGGCGGTCCAGTGGCACTTCTCCCCAGTCGAGCGCGAGAGCTGGAAGAATCTGCTCGACGACTTGGATGAGATGCAAACTGCTCCTTCGGCAGCTTTCTCCGGGTTCTGGCCGCAACGGAAAGAGGAAGTTGACGACTTCTTGCGCGAGCACGGGCAGACCGCGCCTGCTGAGGCACGTCACACGATGGCTACCAACGCAGACCTCAACAATGCCGAAGCCGCTCGCGTGGAAGCCGAGGTTCGTGCTCAAGTGCTTCAAGATGACAGCGCCTTCCGGGGAGTTCACGCCGGCGCCAAGGAGAGGCTTCATGACAACACATCGCCCAGCGATGCAAAGGGCTCGAACCTCGTTGTCATCGACGTCTCCGATGTGAGTCCCATTGTTTGTAATTTTTGTCCTTTACGGGACAAAACAATTTGGTTCTTCTACCTTGCTTGTTATTTTGTCCTAGCTGGGACAAAAATGGCGTGGCGTCTCGCTCGGGACTAACATAGCTCGCGGTCTTGGTCATCGTTAGGTGCATGAGGAAGACAAGTGTCCTGAAACTCTTGGTGATTGGGAGTCGAGATTCGTCATCGGGCTTGTGAAGTCGCGCGAGACTACCGAAGACACGTTGACCGTGGCCGTATACGAGCCCTTCCATGCCGATGCAAAGGGCAAACCCCTCATGCCCCTATGGTTGTACGCGCAGACAAAAGGAGGGAAGAAGCCAGTTGACACAAGCTGGGAGAAGTGCCTGACGCTTCCTTGGAAGCTTGTTGAAGCCGTCCCCCTATCGTACGCGAAGGCCATCCACGACGCGTCGGGAAGTCGAGAGGTGTTCAACGAGGACGGCACCATGGTCAGAAAGAAGTGGTACGGTAAAAGCGTCCAAGTCGTGAAGACATATGCGCAAACTGGGTGGCAAATCAGCCAGCCACGAAACAACTGCGTCCACGTCATGTCAACCACCCCAGCGCAACGCAAACCCGGCGGAGTCGTCAAGTTTAACGCAGCCACGAAGAAGGACTTGCTCGAGTTGGGGATGCTCAACGAATAAACTATCAGCAACGTCTTGTGGCTAGCTAGCCGCTGGATGTAATAATCATAATAAATATTGATTTCATTGCCTCATCTTGTCCCATTTTGGACAAAATGCTCCAAAACCAACATTGGATATGCGTCGCGGCTGGCCTTCATGCTGTTGAATGCTGCACTGCACCCAAGGTCTACAAACCCAAGCTACATCACCAGTGAGTCTTAAGTACTGATAGTAAACCCGGGAACTAGGGTATAAACAAACCCTACGGTGCAAAATGAATTCCACGGCGCAAAATAGGTTAAATTACTGTTGAAGGCATATGACACCGTACCTCATGAGCTTTTATTCCTAAAACTACAAGCCATAGGAGTTACGGGTCATATGCTTACCTTCATTAAAACTTTATACAGGGATAGTATGGTACGGGTCAAGACAGGGGTGGCCCCGGGAACATTATCAGACCCCATACCCATAGAGCGTGGCCTCCGACAGGGATGCCCCGCTTCCCCCATCCCAGTTAACATATTTCTTAACGATATATTCGATGGGGTAGAACATCTAGGGTGTGATGTACCATGGTGCACCGACACACTAGCGGCAAGGCAACCACTAAGGGTGCCATGTCAGCTGTACGCGGACGACGCAGTAGGTATCACAGGCTCGTTCGATAACCTGCATGCCATGTTCGCCCACTTCTCGCAGTGGGCGGAGGATCATTTTATGGGGTTTGGGGTACTTAAGTGTGGGGTGATGGCATTAGGCCGATACTCCGACGAGACCGCGTTACGCGAACAAGCTGCCCGATGGCAGCTTGGGGGGGAACGGGTACCGGTTGTAAATGAATATAGGTACTTGGGTACGGTCATTCAGTCGGATTTAGGTATGCAACACATAGTAGACGACCGGGTTAAGAAGGGTACACGCGCTATTGAGGCGCTCGATTCGGTATAAGTCGGTGGACGGGACATAATTCCTATTAATGTGCGTGTGTCGGTTTTTAAAACCTGTGTACTGCCGGTTTTAACTTATGGGTGTGAAGTATGGGGCATGGATAGAACTAGCGGCGCAAATAAATTACAAACCGTACTCAATCAGTGCTTGCGGTGCCTCATTTGGGTGGGTAAAAACTCTCCTGGGGTGGCCACTGCACCGATGATGCGGGAATTGGATATTGCGCCCATAGAGGCTACGGCCGCTGCGGCACGGGCTCGGGCGTTCCTTAAAGCATCCGACTTGAATACATGTATAACCCATTTAGTAGATCAGCCAAGTCGGGCGCGCCCTAACACGTGGACGTCATGGACTGTGCGGTGGTTAGATCGACTAGCTAGGGCGAACGTAGGGCTAGGTGAGGGGGCGCACCTTCCACTTGAGTGGAGGTCACTAGCCGCGCGCGATGCCGCTAAACTAGTAAAGGCATCGGTGTGGGCGCGTTACGAATCGTCGGCATCGTTAACACGCACTAACACCTGGGGTATATATGTCCTTGCGTCTTACGCGTCAAACCCATTGCCACAGTACGGTGTGGGTGTCCCCGCGGGGGTGGTGGCCGGGCTGCACATTATGATACAATTACGCACCCGAGTAGTTCCCACTACTCGCCGATTGGCCCGGATTCATGCCATGCCTGAGCGGTTCCTGGAGCACTGCCATGCATGTGGCGGAGGTGAATCTGAGACTATCGAACATATGTTGGTGGAGTGCCCGCGGTGGGGGTATCACCGTCATAATTTGGGGTTGTTAGTTCCGGAGTTTAGGGATTTTATTAGTGGTCAGGTTATTTCGTCAACACCTGAGGACTTAACTGCCTTTATTTTGGGCGGGGTCCCCCCCTCCCTTCACGGCGCCCTGGATTTTACTGGGAATGGGAAATTTTTCCAGCTATGGCGTCGGGCCATCCCTCACATTGACTTCTTTGTTGCACATGTATCGCACTCCCGAAATGCTTTGCTCCGCGGGTTGGGGCTTGCCCCAACTCGCATTACTCGAATGGGCCGACGCCCAAACGGGTAGGACGGACCTTTCGTGGTCAGTGCCGGGTATTTTGATGGCAGTGTTTAAGACGGTGATCCAACAGTACGTGTTGGAAATTCCGTCACTGGCGTCCAATTAGTCTTGCAGAATGCTTCTGCAATTTGCTTGATGACTATAACGGAGCGTCGCCTACCTAGGGCTTTCCGTAACTGGATTGCTGCCTAAACGGCCGTCGTAGAGACGCTGCAAGGGTTTCACTGATGCCAGTCCTGTCCCGGGGGCGAAAAAAAAAACGTCCCGGGACAAGAATGGCACCAGTGAAACCCATTGCAGCGGCGGTATATATACAGCCAGTTGGCCAATTTAAACTACTACTCGAACCTACATTTATTGCCGATATAAAAGAAACCCCATCCAAAAGATCATGGAGAAATTTTGCTGCTATGGTACATGTATGATCTAAACGTGCTTTTGCGGTTTCCTAACAATTAAACTGTCCTAGTGCGACCTGTACGGTCTGTCAGTGGTTTCAACCGCTTAAATAATTGGTACCATCGGGTTTCAGTACGGGCTGCCCATCGCCCGCGAGCCTTGCGCTCCCCGCCGGGGAGCTACTTAGGACAGCCACCAGCAGCTCGTCTGACACCTTCCGGCTCGCTGCCTTCGGCAGAGGCTACGCATACTTGTGCGCGCAAGGGTCACATATATAGGCTGAACAAGTCCGCACCGAGGTTCATCCATCCGGTGGTGAGTCGTGAGTCGTGCCGCGCACATGCGTTGCATCATCAAGCAGCGACAGACAACCCCTCGGTAATGTGGTTTTCCCTACTCGTGCGCCCGAGGTCGTTTTTCATTTTTTTTGCCTTTGCTTTGTAGTTGGGACGTTTTCCGGTAGCGATGCGCACGACAAGGAATTGGAGCTGAAGGGTCCCCGTTGGGGCGGGGGGGGGGGGGGGGGGGGGGGGGAGCTTTAAACCTCAACACCCGAAGTCGAGTCGCAATACATGCCTTTGGGGCTCCCGCAATGGAGCACCCTCTCGCAGTAGTCGACTCTTGAGGTTAGGTTAGGTGGACGCGCTCGGCACCATGGCCGCTGCTCGTCACGGTTGTCAACGACGACAACTACGCTCACCGCAACAAAGCGGCGCGGATGGAGAAGGACGTCCGTGTCGTCGGGGCGGCCATATTTTGTCCCGCAAGACACCTCAACCCGGTCCGCATGTCCTCGCAACATAGCGTCGTGGCATCAACTTTCACGCTGTGGTTTTCCGTAACTACTCGCGTAATTGGTCCGTTACGGGGGTGGCGCCGCTCATGCGCCGGTGTTTTGAGAGGGCTCGTTGCCCTGGCCCTAATCATGCTGCATCAACGTTTGCTGTGGTCGCTCTGAGAGGAGTTTGTGCGACTCGTCCCGACGCGTCTCCGACGCTTCCTACTGCAACGTCGTCGTCACAAGGACCGCGACAACTTGAAGCTGCCCGCCGGGGGGCAGCCCTACCCCTGGCGTGCATGACGTCTCGTGGTGTCCGTAACTTCCCCTCGCCGACTCCGGGTTTGGAACCTCGGCGACCATCGCAATCGCTCGCAGCAGCAGCGGCCGCCTCGTCGTCATCCTCGCCCCGACATCATTGGCATCGTTACGGGCCGGCATAGACTATAAGGGGCTCTACGCCGATCAACCCGCTCGCGACGTCGCGACATCTCACTTGTGACAAAACGAGCTGCCCGCCGGGAGACAGCTTCGCCACCTAACGCGACTTGTGCATTTCGTGGCGTCATCCTAAGCATGCGCCTTGTGAGGTGGTCAGCGGCCGTCGTTGGTGCAGCAGCGGCGGCCGCCTCGCCGCTATCCGCGAGGAAAGACCCACGGCGACAGCTTAACGAGTCGGCGGGTAGTCTTCTGCGGCGTCACCGCCAACCGACCCCGACACACGAAAGAGCCGGTACGACACGACCACACAGGGTCCCACGTTCCCGCGTCCCTAAGCGTCGTGCGTTTCACCCGCCGCGCTTCGCGCGAGGCGGCAAAACAACCACCGATGGTTTTGGCTGCGGCCTTACACCGTTGTCATCGCGCGTTGATGCGTGTCCACCCCTCGCAACGTGCATCGCCAGTACGGGTGCAACGTGACCATCGCGCCGCGTACAGTGTACCAGTACTTCACCTGGCTGTACGCGGCGCGCTCGCGCGCTCGTGAGCGCAACTGAACTCGTCCTACTGGTGCCTGCACCGCTGATGATTTGCTGGGCGCTCGTCACCAACTTGGCCGCTTCTACATGCCTGCATTTCTGGCTCTTGCCGCACCCCACCACGGCGCGCCGCAAATGCTGTAGGGCGCCGTGGGGAGGCGGCGCCTTGATTCCGCGACACGTCCGGTCTATGTTGCGCCAGGGTCAACATCTCCCGTCCGTACGTGTACATTCTGCGCCTGCGCTGCAACCGAGGTTTCTAACCTCTCGGCGCGAGACCCCTTCTACAACTCAAGACATTTTCCGCGTTCGTCTGGTCGGCACGCCTGCCGACTGCCCACGCTCGCAGTCGTAAACAAACCGCGTGTAAACTGGCAAAACCAAACTCGATTGCATGTTGAAATGATCTAAACCTGTTTATGGGGTTTCCTAACAATTCAACTGTCCTACTTAGTGCGACCCGCACGGTCTATAAGTGGTTTCAACCGGTTAAATAAATGGTACCATCAGACTATAGTACGGGCTGCCCCATCGCCCGCGAGTCCTGCGCTCCCGGCCGGGAAGCTACTTAGGACAACCAACAACAGTTCGTCTGCCAGCTTCCAGCTCGCTACCTTCGGCACGCTTTTTGGCAAAACAAGACTCGATTGCATGTTGAAATTCGGGTTTCAAAAAAATATTGCGAGCAGGCTGGAGCAGCAGGTGCATGTACTTCTACCAACTTGGGATGTACGGCGAGTAAGGATTAGTACCTTTATGGCATGCCGGGGGACTAGGGGCCCTCGGGATGCCGCTCTAGCGTCGGCACATTATGCTGCTGCACGGCATAGGGTCCGGGCACTAGTACGTAATAACCGCCGCCGCCCGAGGGAGCGGGCAGTGCAAAAAGCGGTTCATGATTGTTTGAAGGGTGGTGGGAGACAGGAGCCATGGGAGCCATGGGTGCCGCTATGAAACTCCTTACGACCGTCATTACCCAACGCTTGCAAGACGTCTGCCAAGCTAAAGGGACAATCCGCCGTTGGCAAGCGGGTTTTATGCGGAATGAGGAGGGCCCCATGCAAGTCGCCAGCTTGTTCGATATCGCTGCTCGTCGCCAAGCGGCAGGTCTACCCACGTACGCGGGTTTTATCGACTTTAGGAAGGCATATATGACACCGTACCTCGTCATGATCGAGCTTTTATTCCTAAAACTACAAGCCATAGGAGTCACGGGTCATATGCTTCCCTTCATTAAAACTTTATACATGATAGTATGGCACGGGTCAAGACAGGGGTGGCCCCGGGAACACTATCAGACCCCATACCCATAGAGCGTGGCCTCCGACAGGGATGCCCCGCTTCCCCCATCCCAGTTAACATATTTCTTAACGATATATTCGATGGGGTAGAACATCTAGGGTGTGATGTACCATGGTGCACCGACACACTAGCGGCAAGACAACCACCAAAGGTGCCATGTCAGCTGTACGCGGACGACGCTGTTGGTATCACATGCTCGTTCGATAACCTGCATGCCATGTTCGCCCACTTCTCGCAATGGGCGGAGGATCATTTTATGGGGTTTGGGGTACTTAAGTGTGGGGTGATGGCATTAGTAAGGCCGATATTCCGACCGCGTTACGCGAAAAAGCTGCCCGATGGCAGCTTGGGGGGGAACGGGTACCGGTTGTAAATGAATATAGGTATTTGGGTACGGTCATTCAGTCGGATTTAGGTATGCAACACATAGTATAGACGACCGGGTTAAGACGGATAAACGCGCCATTGAGGCGCTCGATTCGGTATAAGTCGGTGGACGGGACATAATTCCTATTAATGTGCGTCTGTCTGCGTGTCTGTCTGTAAAACATGTGTACTGCCGGTTTTAACTTACGGGTGTGAAGTATGGGGCATGGATAGAACTAGCGGCGCAAATAAATTACAAACCGTACTCAATCAGTGCTTGCGGGGCCTCATTGGGGTGGGTAAAAACTCCCCTAGGGTGGCCACTGCACCGATGATGCGGGAATTGGATATTGCGCCCATAGAGGCTACGGCCGATGCGGCACGGGCTCGGGCGTTCCTTAAAGCATCCGACTTGAATACATGTATAACCCATTTAGTAGATCAGCCAAGTCGGGCGCGCCCTATAACACGTGGACTTCGGGGACCGTGCGGTGGTTAGATCGACTAGCTAGGGCGAACGTAGGGCTAGCTGAAGGGGCGCACCTTCCACTTGAGGGAGGTCGCTAGCCGCGCGCGATGCCGCTAAACTAGTAAAGGCATCGGTGTGGGCGCGTTACGAATCGTTGGCATCGTTAACACGCACTAAAACCTGGGGTATATATGTCCATGCGTCTTACGCGTCAAACCCATTGCCACAGTATACGGTGTGGGTGTCCCCGCGGGGGTGGTGGCCGGGCTGCACATTATGATACAATTACGCACCCGAGTATTTCCCACTGCTCGCCGATTGGCCCGGATTCATGCCATGCCTGAGCGGTTCCTGGAACACTGCCATGCATGTGGCGGAGGTGAATCTGAGACTATCGAACATATGTTGGTGGAGTGCCCGCGGCGAGGGTATCACCGTCTTAATTTGGGGTTGTTAGTTCCGGAGTTTAGGGATTTTATTAGTGGTCAGGTTATTTCGTCAACACCTGAGGACTTAACTGCCTTTATTTTGGGCGGGGTCTCCCCCTCCCTTCACGGCGCCCTGGATTTATTAAATTACATCAGGGCTTTCACAAAAGCGCACTACAAACAGAACTAAATAACAATAACTATGAAAGCTTGCCAACAACAGAGAGAGAGAGATATACGGCGCCCTGGATTTTACTGGGAATGGGGAAATTTTCAAGCTATGGCGTCGGGCCCTCCCTCACATTGACTTCTTTGTTGCACATGTATCGCACTCCCGAAATGCTTTGCTCCGCGGGTTGGGGCTTGCCCCAACTCGCATTACTCGAATGGGCCGACGCCCAAACGGGTAGGGCGGACCTTTCATGGTCAGTGCCGGGTATTTTGATGGCAGTGTTTTTGACGGTGATCCAACAGTACGTGTTGGAAATCCGTCACTGATCTTTAATTAATCTCGCAGAATGCTTCGGCAATTTGCTTTATGACCATAACGGAGCGTATCCTGCCCAGGGCTTTCCGTAACTGGATGGCTGCCTGCTAAACGGCCGTCGTAGAGACGACGCTGTAAGGGTTTCACTGCCAGTCCTGTCCCGGGGGCGGAAAAAACCATTACTGGAGACGAGGCCGCAGCACGTACCTGTAGATCGCTACAATAAACCTGTGCAGGTACTAATCCTTACTGCCTGGAAGCCACTACTGGCGCCCCTGTATTGGTATCTCAGAGATCTCTCGATAGCGACTCCCTTTCCCAGACGCGATAGCGACTCCCTTTCTCCCCGCGTCTTGCCCTTGGTTTTGCTTGACAGCGCCCACCAGCGCAGAAACAAAGTCGCTACCTCATACAGCACTCATAATTTCGCCGCGCGGGACAACTGGGGCGTGGCGCAGCGGGCGCGCGGCTGCGGTGGGCGATGCCGCCGTGCGATCGTCAGCGGGAGGGCGCCAACCCGAGGACGGGCCTTCGCCTGCCGCCGCCGTCGCTGCTGCTGCTGCTGCTGCTGCTCATTTTACCTCCCCTGCAAGCCTCCACAGCTGCTGCTGAGCGTAAGGTGTGTTGGTGTGGCACTCGGCCCTGAGGGCTGCGTCAGCTCTCGTCCACGGCGGGTCGGGCGTGGGGGTGAGGATGGCGGGCGTGGCTGCGACCGTGTCAGAAAGCGACCGGATGGCCTACCAACGGCCCGCCCCGCCCACCGCAGCGGCGTGGCAAGGGCCCTGGGGCCTGAGGGCGGTGGGCTGACACGTGCGGCAACTGGCAGGTGCTGACTGGTCGATCCGCTGGCGTGGCGGTATGGTTCGACGAGAAGAACTTCAAGGAGGGAGAGATCGTGCTCGTGAGGCGCGCGTTCGAGGCGGCAGGTAGGAGAGCCCGCTGCTCCCCGCCGGACTTTGTTCTCGGGCAGCATGCCCCATGCGCCAGAGCTACGTCGACACAACCTCTAGCATGAATACAGAGCTCTACCTATTGCTGGTCGAGGCATTAGAAAGGCGTAGTCTTCCCCAGCGTGACTAGAGAGCTCTGTAAGTAAAGCTCTCGCTACGCGCAGAAAGGGCGGAGTTTGGGCATGCCCTATATCTACCTGATTGCATTCAATCAGTGCTCATCCAGGGCCTTAATGTCAGCTCTTGCTCTCTCTCCCTCTCCTTCTCCCTCTCAACTCCAGCTTGGCCTCATCCAACCCGCCCACCCCCCCGCATGCCACCCGACCCCGCATGATGTGGCCGCAGGGGCAAAGCATGCGGGCGGGGCAGCAAAGCACTCGGACGAGGCCAAGGTGCTGGGCTACCAGGTGCCTGACCGTTGGGACGTGCTGTGGACCGTGCCGACGCCGGCCAAGCACGCGGCGCCCTTCCTGGCGGCGTGGCAGATGATGAACGCTGTTCCGGGGCTGGTGTCCATCTCGAAGAAGGACAAGTTGGCAGAGACGATGGTGGCCGCGTATGGGGAGGACGCGTACCGCTTCATCCCGCCCTCTTTCCTGCTGCCGCGCGACATGGACGGGTGGAGGGCCTGGCATGACCCGGACTGCCCGCAGGGCAGGGAGGAGAAGTGTCTGTGGGTGCTGAAGACGAACAAGCACCTGGGGAAGGGCTTGAAGATCCTCCCGCGTGCCGAGGCGGAGGAGCAGGCGGCCACGAGGTCCCCCCCCCCCCCCCCCCCCCCCCCCCGGCCTGCGCTCTTATCCACTGCAGCCATGTATGCTGCAGGGCCACATGTGCTGTCTGCCTCACGCGCTGATGAGGGTCCGAGCGTCTTGGTGTGCTTATGAGATGTTAGTTATGCGCTAAACCTCAGCCTGTTTAAGCTACCTGGCTATGAGATGCTATACATATCATATTACTCAAACAGGTGTGTCCATGTACGTATGTATGATTCGTGTGTGTGTGTGTAACCGGTGTCGCATTTTGCTCATTGGCGTCTTCACTAAGCCATTTGTGACTAGAGCGCTTCGCAATTTAGTGATAGCAGCTGATCTATCTATACGGGCCTCCCTCGTGCGACATATCCACTGCTAGACGCACAGACCTCTGCCTGCTTTGGCCATGCCACAAACCGCGCTCGCCCGCTGCCCGTGTTGGTCATGCAGCAAGTTCCCGGTGGCCCAGAAGTACATCGCCAACCCGATGCTGATCGACGGGCGCAAGTTTGGCATCCGCCTGTGGGCGGTGCTCACGTCCACCACGCCCCTGCGGGCGTACCTGCACGACCGGGGCCTCGTGCTCTTCAGCAGCAACACCTACGACATGGGCCGCGAGCACGTGAGCATGGACGGAACCTCCGGCCACCTCACCAACGCATTCCAGAACGCGGAGGGTACCCCCCTCCCCCTCTCTTTCCCCACGCCCCCACATCTATCGGCATTGCCGCACTCGTTCCAAAGATGAGCATTGCCTAACTAGGGCTCCGCCGTTTCGCATTTTGATTCAAGGCTACCAATGTTTGCGATAATGGAGTCACTGCCTTCAATTATGTAACTGGGACGCACACAAATGAGGGGTACCTCAGGAAGCCCTAAAACCCTAGACGCTCCGCATCTGACCTGTGGCTTGCGTCCTGGGGGCCACGCCGCAGGGCACGTCTGGACGCTGCAGGAGCTGCAGGAGCACCTGGGCGCGCCGGCCTTCTCCGCGCTGTGGGCGCAGCTGGCCGAGATCAGCGGCATGGCGCTGGCGGCAGCGCTGGCCGGGTGCCGGCTCGCCGCCCTTGACCTGGGCTTGCGGCCGGGCAGCACCTTCCAGCTGCTGGGGCTGGACTTCCTGCTGGACGCCAACCACAAGCCCTGGCTGATCGAGGTCAACTCCACGCCATCAATGAGCCTCCACGGCGCGGACAAGGTGCCCCCCCCCCCCCCCCCCCCCTTTTCAACATCCGCCCCCTGCCCTGGTTGTGCCCCGAGCGTGTCCAGGCTGTGTTTTAGGGTTTGCTAAAACCTAAATCGCACATTTGCACGGGGTATACATCTTGTTTGCGGTTGAAGCGTCTTTTGATACCTGAGGACCAAAGGTAGGGGTTTCATAACACCTAGAAGGATGTGGTCAGCCATGATGATCAGATTGTATTGTAAAGCTGAATGAAATATGAAAATTTGGTGGCGTGCAGCCCTGCACCTGCAGCAATTGTGTAACATGCAGCGATTATTCTGCAATGGAATGGCGATGGCGGACCAAATTGCAATCATAGCGGCATGTTGACATGGCAGCTAAGAATGTGCTGGCAGGATACGGTGCCCACCAGATGCTGGCATGGGTCGTTGCATCCTCATCATTCTCACTCCGCTTTAGGGTTTCCCAAGCCCTAAAACACCCAGCAAATGCTGCAACCGCAGCGCTCCTGATAAATGGAGCTGTGCTGTCACAATGTGAGTGCTGTCTGAGTGACCCGGGTACCTCTGGACGTCAGGTGGGGACAGACAAGCTGGAGGCGGAGAAGGGCGCGATGCTGGGCGACCTGGTGGGGCTGCTGGGCATCCACACCCTGGCGGGCGGCACGGCGCCGGCGACCTGCGCGTGGGGGGACGCGCCCGGGTGAACCCCCCCCCCCCCCCCCCAACCAAGCAATCTCCCGGCGCCGGCTCGGTACTACGGACACCGCGGCTAAGAAGCCGCCCTGCCGGGCCGCTAAGAGGCCGAACCCAGGCGAAACCAAAGCGGAACCACGGCGAGCGTTCTTATCATAAGTTGCATAGGAGCGCAAGTTGAGGCTAAGGATACGGACTCTTTATGCCAGACGATGTGCGCCGTCACCCGCGCTCGGAAGTATGAATTACGTTCGATGCTGTTTCTAAAAGCAAGAAATACCCCAGAAAAGATTGCAGATTACTGTGGTGTCTTGCGAAAATTCCCGGAACATGTGCCTTTTGTTGCCGATGTATCAGTCGTGCTTTGGTGTTACTTCTCCATAGAACTGGCGGGCACCCGGCGTAGGACACTCCTCGGCTGTCCTCTTCTTTGGATATTCGAGGATTATCCTGGGATATGTTAATTTGTCCTCAAAAACACAGGTCTAACTCCTGTAACCTGGGTTATCCTTGACCTAGAATATCCTAGGATATTCTAGGATGTGGCCAGTTCCGTCCCATGACAATCAGATGTCTGACAACTGGTCGCTATACAAGCAGTAGAGCTGATGCGGCTTTTGACTTTCACTGGTTCATTTCGCTATATATGACATCAGAACATCATAGCATCTGTACGTGTTGCCGCACCACATGGTAGGGTGTGAAAACCCTAGTTTCCAGGGGCGCAGACCCTAATACCCGCCGTACCCACGACGGGGTGCCACCACTGCCACATATACAGTAGCCGGTTCGCATCGCTCGTATGGCATGTGGCTCCCAACGAGAACCCATCCCAAGACCTCTTGGATGTACCAGGGAGTCCCCTTCGCGAGTTCCCTTACCAAAACTCTCAGCCCGTCGCGGCATGAGACCTCATCAGAAACACCCCAAGTCCGGGGCTCACGCCCCAGAACCGGATTTCTTTCTGTGTTTGCTGGCTTGTTGCCCTGTGGCATGCACTACGGTAAGTACGTTGCACACTGCACACTAGGTCACTATAAATGATTGCACACTAGGTCAGTAATGGGACAAAGGGGGATCTAAACAATCCCCCTGCGCCCCCTATGACTGTATAGCTTTTTCCAGTTGTGACTGTTTTTATTAATGGATTGAGAAAGTGAAAATGGGATGGAGGTTGCGCCGCCGCTCGGGCTGATGCCGCGCCACAAGCTAGGGTATCGAAACCCTAATGGTGGCAACCCAGCGGGCGCCCCTGTCCCCACCCATCCTTATGCCCCCGCCTTGTGGCGGTGTGCCCGCGGCTTCGTGGGCTGACGCTCGTGTTGTGGCGCGCAGGGACTGCAGGGACACCGGCGCGGCGGAGCTGCTGCCGGAGCTGCGGGAAGTTCTGGCGAGCGCGGCGGAGCTGTCCAGGGGCAGCGTGGAGGGGCGCTCTCCGGCTCCGGGCTCCGTCCCACCGGAGCTGCAGGTCTGCGCCGCCACGCGACCCCTTGTACCTCTGCCACCATGTCCCCTCAGCCCCACCCGCATTGTTAGTGATGTGTTTCCTGGGCGCAGCCTGTGCGCTTATATGAAGGCCAGGGCGTGACGTGTATACCCTACCTCCGTAGCCCTATGAATCAGCGGGTGCGGGGAGGGACACACTGCCCTCTCGCTCTGCCGGTTTAGGGTTTACAGGATTTTCCTCGTCCCATCACGAGGCACATTAGCCCCCGCCGTCCTCCGCCCGCGTAACCCCCCTCCCCCCACAGCGGAGCCGCCAATGTGGGTGGATGGCCGCTAGTTTGGCACAGTGCAGATCCGTGCGCGCCCACGTGCCGGTGTGTCTTGGTGACTGACCGGCCCGCGGCGGTGCCGTGCCGGGCGTCGCAGGGCGCCCTGTGCCAGCCGCCCGGATGGCGCTCCCCGGGCGGCGCGGAGGACACGCCCCGCGGCGCCGCTGCGTGTGCGCGCTGCCTGTCGCAGGAGGACCTCCAGCTGCTGGTGGAGCTCGAGGCGGAGTTGGCCCGCAGGTGCGTGTGTCCTCCGTTTACCTCTGGCCGCTAGTGTACGCGCAGGGAGGCATGCGGAAAAAATGAGTCTCGTCATCTCGTGTAGGCATAACACCCTGCTTACTTATGTATCTTTGGCCGGGTGTCACTCGATAGTTAATCAAGACTGAGCAGCCCTTGTGTGCAAGTAGCGGGATGTCATGGCGGTGATGGTTGTATTTGTAACGCGTGTATATAAAACCTCCTCGTCGATCGTGATTCCCCCCCAGCTGGTTGTTAGAGGAAAAAGTGCGTATCATGGTTGTGTGATGCATTTTTCATCGAACAACATACAAGTTATACTTGTCCAACATGACATGACATATAACTATTACTTGTCGAGATGGAATGAATGCGCCTGCATCATTCCGAGCTCATGAGAATGAATGACATGCCTCCATGACGACCACCCGCTGTTTTTGATGCAAGATTGACGTTTTTGGTCAAGCGTTGTGATATAACGCATACTGTGTCAATGTGCGTGGAACAGTGTACATGAATAATGGCCATCGTTTGTCGTCACCCGTCCGTGATTCCAGGGCTGGCGCTGCTGTGATGCGTCCCACTCAACGGCTCTGCTGCTGCTGATGCGCCGCGCAGGGGGGCGTTCCAACCGCTCACGCAGGACTTCCACAGCTTCTGCATGGGGGACGCGCCGCAGCGGCAGTGGTCGCTGCCGTGCGCCCGGCAGGACCAGCTGGCCGCCCTTTGGCTGCGCGCCCGGGCCGCGGAGCTGGAGCGCCCCGCGCCTGAGAGAGGCTCGGAGATCAGCCCGGTGGCCCGCATGCTGCTGGCCATCGCGTGTAGGTAGGACAGGATGCGGGGGGGGGGGGGGGGGGGGGGGGTGGATTGGCAGCCGCCGTGCTGACATGAGAGGGTACAGCACCAAGAGGGGCGCACTCTTCGAGTTATTTACGGGACCACGCAGAGATCCTGCAGTGGTGGCGTGATTGTTGGACGTGTTCCAGGATATGTAACTCAAGCTGCGAGGCTCAGGACCTTCCAAGTGATCAGGCTGGAATTGCTGCCTGAGTAATGTGCTGTCACTCGTTACGGAAACTACAATAAATTGTACTGGGATTTGCACATTGTTTCGAATAAGCAATGGATGTAGACGGTGTACGGGTGCCAACGGACCTGTATCGGTGACAACCCTTGTTACAAGGCTGAAACTGGGCTTGCATGCATGACGTAGAGAAATCGATATAATTCCGCTATTGTTTCTTCTGCATTGGAGCTGTGGCAGGTAGGGCTAGAATCTGCGTCCCTGATACTACACGTAGCTTGCTCTCCCCCCCTCTCTCTCTGTCTCTCTGTCTCTCTGTCTCTCTGTCTCTCTGTCTCTCTCTGTCTCTGTCTCTCTCTGTCTCTGTCTGTCTCTGTCTGTGGCCTCTGTCTCTCCGCAAGCTTACGCACTACTTGTGCACGGCGGTGCCGCACCGATGCCAACACTACGGGGATGTTAATCTAATACATGCATGTTTATCACAAGGGCGGGATACCTCATGATACTAATATTATCAAGATCATACATCCTCGGGATATGGATATGGAAGTCCATATGAAGTACGGTATATATGTACGGCTATATTTTGAATTACGGTGTCGCGGCGTAGTAGATGAGCAGATAGACATATATAATCCTGTTTTTCTTGTACGAATCTTTTACAGAAACGAGCGAGGATGCTTGGCACACCGCGGCATCAAGCAGTGGGCATACCAGGGCATTGCCAGCGGGTATGGCCGTATATCCTTTGGCCTCTAGTATAACGCTAGGTGTTGTATCTGGTTTCATCGTGTGCGGTGGTGTCGGCGGCTTTTTGTGTAATAGACCATATCCAAATGCCGCGATCGCAAAACTAATACTACCATACGTAAACGCAGAGTGACGTACTAGCAGACGAAGCGACTAGTGCTGTAACTGTAGACGAGCCCCCAACCACCTACACCTAGATCCATGCATCCGGGTTTTCTCTCATCTCATCATGCAGACGAGCTCAGCAGCACCATAGCGTCTCAGCACATACTCGCGCGCCGCCATCCTTCTGTAGGAACAAAGCCTCTCATATAAAAAAGCAGAGTAGCGGTAGTATAGTACTGCAGCAGTAGGTATACGTATAGGTACAGGGTACCTCGTACAAAAGATGTACCTCGTACTCGTATGGTACCTCATAAATCGTAGCTCGTACCCGTATACAGTGCCTGCTCGATCTTGCAGGTCTTGCTATATACGAGGACGACATTGGATAAACATAGCGACCATATTTTCGATAAAAATAGACCTACTGCTGCAAATATATTACTCCTAGAATATCCCCGTGTACATCGTACCCTGTGCTCGTATACCAGTACGGGACTATACGACGGGTGCTGCGCCTCCGCATAAATATTCAATAATTTGATTTTCGGTACGTCGTGGCGGCACGCGTTGCCCGGGGGTACCCGTAGTCGCTGGATCGTCATATCGTAACACCCTTTTTCTTAACACACACGCTACAGCACACATTGATATAGCGACTACCCAGTAAGGATTAGTCCTGTACCGCATATACAGTAGTCGCTACCAGACGATACAGGCAGCAGATACAGTAGAAACCAGGCAAATTAGCGACTATATATTATTATTAGCGACTATGGTACGTACGTACGGTGTACCGGTGGTAGTCGGCGTCGCTGGCGGCAGATGTAGTCGCTATGACAGCGGCGGCGCGATGCTATATCATTCACTCGCCGGCGAGCTGTCTAGTCCAGCCGCCAGCCCTTCGCTGCTCCATCCCGCGTGCTCGCTACCCAACCACCCTGCCGCAACTACGCTCGTGCCGCTGTGTAGCAGTCACTCTGCCGTCCACTACCGCTGCGCCGGCAACAGGGCGAGTGGAGAAAGTGGGCACCGTGATGGGCGGGAGGCAGTGTATGTGTGGCAAGGGCCGGGCCTCCCTGGGCCTTCCCGGCGAGAAGCCCGCCCTGGCCCGCTGGTGCGCGTCCTGCGTGAACAAGCCAGACAACGCGGTGAACATTGTGAACAAGCGGTGCGAGTGCGGCGAGAAGATAGCGACCCTGGGACTTCCCGGGGAAAAGGCCGGCTCGGCCCGGTGGTGCGCATCTTGCCCGAAAAAGCCGGACGGCGCGGTGAACGTGATTGTCCGGAGGTGCGAATGCGGCAAGCGGCGGGCGTCCCTGGGGCTCCCGGGACAGGGGGCAGCCTCAGCACGCTGGTGCTCGTCTTGCCCCAACAAGCCCGACGACGCGGTGGACGTGAAATCCAAGCGGTGCGAGTGCGGCAAGAGTAGTCCCGTCCTGGGGCTCCCCGGGACAAAGGGGCGCGCGGCCGCGCGCTGGTGCGCCTCCTGCCCCGATAAGCCCGCGAACGCGGTTGACGTGGTGAACAAGAGGTGCGAGTGCGGCAAGAGGATGCCCTCCCTGGGTCTCCCCGGAGCGGGTTCCAACCCCCCGCGGTGGTGCGCCTCCTGCCCCAACAAGCCCAATCACGCAGTGGACGTGGTGAGCAAGCGCTGCGCGTGCGGGGCGCGGCAACCCTCGCTCGGCCGACCTGTCGGCGGGCGGCTCTCCCGCCCGATGTGGTGCGCGCTCTGCCCCGACAAGCCGGCCGACGCCGTGAACGTGGCGAGGTGCGAGTGCGGCAAGGCGAAGCCCTCCTTGGCGCTCCCCAAGGAAGGGTTCACCTCGGCTCGGTGGTGCGCTGCCTGCCCCAACAAGCCCGAGAACGCAGTGAGCGTGGCGAGCAGGAGGTGCGAGTGCGGCGCGCGCCAACCCTCGCTCGGGCTACCAGGAGAGGGGCGCATCACCCCAGTCTGGTGTGCGTCCTGCCCCAACAAGCCGGACAACGCCGTGAACGCGAAGCGGAGGAAGATGTGCGAGTGCGGCAAGTACCAGCCCTCTTATGGGCTGCCAGGGCAGATCCGCATCTTCGCGCGGTGGTGCGAGACATGCCCCAATAAGCCGAAGGACGCCGTGGGTGTGCGGAAGAAGAGAGAGGGCGGCGAGCCGTGCCCCACTCAAATGCACGCCGAAGACTGGCAAAACACTGCAGGATGGCTCGCTCTGTGTACCGGCAGTCTGTAGCCGCCTAGTCGTGCCCTAACACAGCACTCATATGTGCTAACATTCACGTGCAGCTCCTACCTGACGCGATATGGGGTGTCTGCTTTCAGGGTAGTCAGCCACTAGCGACAGGTTTAACTAACACAAGGCGCGCCTGCGCGGCAGCCATAGCACAAGCAAAAGGTCGGCCCGAGCCAAGGCTGGCTTGTCCGGTATGCGTCGGTCCAACGTGTGGGCTAAAAAGCAGCAGGCATGTGCTGGTCATGGGGGGACAAAGCCCTCCAGTACACTGCATGTGTAAAAATCACAATACTACAATAAGCAAGTAGGGCCACTATGGGCCTTCAAAGGACGACATGCAATGGCCACGGCCGGCCCGATGCGGGTTCGTGATGTGTCATAAGACAGCCAGTCCGTGGTGTGATGCCCAGTTATGCTTTCAGACATTTTGATTTAGTAAGTACAGGTGCGGATGTGGTATTAATAAGAGCTCACTCTACAAATTAGCTACCCCTCCTTTCAGATGCCGGATCCAGACAACACTAAACCATATGCTGTAGCAGATGTTCTTTTAGGTTGGCAGGCCCAATTGGAAGCTAACAATGAGCGCTCCTATCGATCAGGCGCCCCGCTTAAATATTATACACATGGGGGCATGGCCTGAATCCCCCATTCGCCCGACAGGCAGTAGCTAGATTCAACACCCCAGTTAATAAAGCTAGCTGTGCGCGGGCTGATGTATTGGCGCGCCTTAATCCTTATCTCAAGAAAGTACATGTGTTGGCAGGGGTTCCGCGGCCTCCGAATGCAAAGATGAAACCGGCCAAGAGGGCGGTACAAATCCTTGGTGCACATGCCTTGTTGGGAATCATGCCTGGTGAACCACAATGGGATATGATCGCAGCATGGCGCCACACAGTTTGACACAGGGGGCGTGGCATGTGGAATGATGCTCCCATGTGTCGAGTTATGAGTTATCCGAGGGGAAGCATCGCCGCCAATTGCCTGCGAAGAGGTTGCAGCTGCAACCCGCCGGCCCCTTCCTGCGCAAGCTATGGAGGTGGTGGGAATGGTCCGCGTGACTTTGTTACAGGCGCAGCCTTGCAGGGAGGCCCATCGCCGCTCGTCTGGAGAGGTCAGCTTGCGCACCAGGATTTCAATAAATGGCGCGCAGCAATAGAGATCCACAGCTGAGCAGCGCAAGCGCGCCCAGCTAGAGCGCCCTACGCGGCCAAGCGCCCCCTCCCCATGCCCGCATCCAGCTAGCCAGCCCCCATGCGGGCCGCCGCTGGCTATGTTGGTGCGCGTTGCTGGCGCTTCAGCGGAACTCGATGCTGACCAGCGGCACGTCCAGGTCCTCGCCCTCGTCGTCCTCGCACGCAACGACGACGTCGAAGTGCTTGCGGTACGCGGGGATCTCCTGCTTGGCGACGGTGCCCACCAGCTCGCTCATCTTCTTGACCAGGCGCTCCTTGTGCTTGGGGAAGATGTTGTTGTACAGCAGGCTGGCGCCGCAGCTGATGGAGTACGCCGTGAGCTTGCGCGCGGTGAACCAGTCCAGCACCTCCTGCACCGTGAGGTCGCCCTTCAGGATCCAGCGGTCCCACATGCTCCACTCCATGTCGTTGAACTTGAACTTCTTGGGCGCGATGGGTTCGCTCTGCGCAAACAGCGGCAGCGCCAGGTTGGCGAAGGTGTTGCGGTAGTCGTCCTCCTTCTTGCCCTGCAGCACCTTGTACACCTCGAGGCACACCAGGCCGGTGGCCATCGCGGTGGCGGTGGCGATGGCCGGGATGATGCGCCCCTGCAATCAGCTTGGCCTTGAGCTTGTCCACCTCGGGCACCTTGTAGTTGCGCGCGCGCATGTTGGCGAGCGAGGTGATGAGGTCCATGTGGAAGTTGGTGTCGTCGTCCTTCTCGAACGAAACAGGCGCCATCTTGAAGCCGGGCGGCAGGTCGGAGCGCAGCGCGTCCAGCTTGCCGAGCAGCTCGTCGATCGCCGTGTCGTCGCTCACGGGGTCGTTGCGCATGGCGGCACCCGTGGCCTTGGGGTCCGTCTCGATCTTCACATCCTTCTTGGGCACAAACTCCGGCACTACCACCTTGGCGGCCGCCTCCGCCACCTTGGCGGCGTCCTTGCCCCAGGGGGGGATGTCCACGCAGTAGGTCTCCGCCGTCAGGATGGCCAGCGACTGCACCAGCAGAGCGCTGTACTGGTCCGTGGGCGCCCACACCACGGCGGTCGGGAAGCGCTTGGGCGCGGACCAGAAGGGCGAGCCTGTGGAAGTCACTGCGTCCTCGGGGAAGATGAACGTGAGCTGCTTGATCTTATCGTGGAAGTACGACTGGAACTGCGTGCGCGCGTACTCGATGCAGTCCTCAAAGCTTGTGGGCCGCCTCTGCAGCGAGCTCACCACCTGCGGCGACACAACACCATCAGTACACGAACATAATTCTACCATGTGATCTCTTACTATCATATTTTTGCTTGGCATTTGAAGAGAAGAGGGGTGGGGTTGGGGTTGGGGTGGGGTCGGGGGGGAGGGGCTTGCCTTCTCCAGCTGGTCACGGGCCTGGCCATCGCCCGCCTGCCTCATCGACGCCGAGTACTTCTCGGGGTCCTGCAGGTACGAGTTGGCCTCTGCGGGCGCCTTCTCCAGGATGCCCTCGAACTCGGAGCGCGCCCAGGTGAGGCAGTGGTCGATGTTGTGCGGGAAGGAGTGCACTGTGCACATCGGCGCCGACTTTTCGGGCGGGTCGCGGCTCGCGCCGTAGTTCTCCGTCATGTGCGGGATGACCACCTGCGTGTTGCACTTGGCGCCTGCGGCGGGACAGGGGGCAGAGGTGTGAGCACGGGCAATGAAAAGCGATAAACCTGTTTGAAACCCATCATAAACCATGAAAAAACCCTCTGTCCCTCGGAGAGAGCAGGAGCATGCCCGAGTGGGGAACAATAAGGGGGGTTTGGAACCCTTTCACGGGAATTTAACATATGCACCCACCGAGCGTGCCGCTCTCCAGCAGCGGCTTGCAGAAGTACACGCAGCGCGAGTCTACGTACAAGCGCGCGTTGACGTTGTCCAGCGCGTTGACCACCAGGTCGGTGCCGGTCCAGAAGCCGTCGTCAAAGACGTCCTCCGTGTCGGGCGACACGCGGTTCTGCAGCGCGTTCACCTTGAGCTCCGGGTTGATGGCCACCGCGGCGGCCGAGGCGCAGCTGGACTTGGCGCTGCAGGGCAGTGAGGATCGGGTGAGGGTTTGGAGGCGGGCGGGCGCGAGGGGGGTGCATTACGGGCGCAATGATCAGGTAGCGACCGTGCAGCGGCGCGCCTCACCTGCCGATGTCCTTGTCGCGGAACAGGAACTGGCGCGACAGGTTGCTCTTCTCAATGACGTCGTCGTCGGTGACAGTGAGCTTGCCGCTGGTGCAGGCGCCCATGAGGGCAAAGTTCTTCAGGAACTCGCAGCCGAGGGCACCTGCGCCGACCAGGAACAGCTGCAGGTCCGACAGCTTCTGCTGGATGCTGCCATTCAGGAGGAGATAACCGGGGGGGGGGGGGGGGGGGGGGGGTAGAAGATTCAGCGCTGGAGGCAGGGAAAGCAGGCCAAGGATGGAATATACCCTGAATAAAGTTATGTGTAGATATGTGCAGATATGTGTAGATGGGATGGTTACACAAAAGGGAAATGATCGTATGTTGGTATTGGTATAAAGTATATACATGGCCCCTATCCTTAGAATATAGCAGATTATGGCATACATCTATCCTCACCTACTATTTTCTCTATTATCTTCACATGTATGTGTATATGTGGGGATGTGATGTGTTAATGGTGATGGAGGGGGGTGTGGAGAGAGGAGGGAGAAGGGGGGGGGGGGGGGGGGGACGTACGATTTGCCAAAGCAGATTATCTGGTGGTCGTAGCGCGTGCCCTTCAGCTCCAGCTCCGAGGCCGGCAGCGGGAACTCGGCGGGCATGCTCTCCACGCTGTCGAAGTAGAACCACTGGTGCAGCGGGTGGAACTTGCCGCTCACGGCCTTCACCACCTCCTGGCCCACCATGCCGCCAAACATCGCGGCCATGGGGTTGATGACCGCGCAGGCTGTGTGCGCCAGCTTCAGGATCACGGCCTCGTCCAGCTCCACCTAGCCGGCGCGGCATGGGGGAGGGAACAGTCAGTTAAGTGTTATGGATGCGAGTCGCAAGCCTGAACGGCACCCATCCAGGGGCCGGCAATGTGCCACTCGCCACTGCTTGTCAGTATTCACAACTGTGGCGTCTGTTGTGGTGCGCTCCGACCTTGTCCTTGGCCGCATCGTTGATCGCCTTCGCCATGTCGAGCATCTCCGCTGCCTCCTCCACGCTGCCTGGCGTGGGCATGCGGCCCTTCTTCACCTGTGTGTAGACAGAGCGGCCAGAGGAGGAACGGGGGGAGTTCCATTTTGAGACAAAGGCGGGGATGAAGAGTGCACACCCGGGGGAAGGGGGAGGAGGAAGAAGGGGGGGGGGGGGGGGGGGTCGCACCCGGAAGGCGTCCAGCGCCTGGTACGCCACGTGCAGGATGGGGGAGCGCTCCATCTTGGAGAAGTCGGACAGCAGAAACTCGCCAGGGTTCGCGAGCGCCTCCGCCAGAGTCTTGAAGGTCAACGATTTGGAGGGCTTGAACTGCGTGACGATGCCGCCACGCGCGAACTCGCCGAACTGGGTGCTGTCCTCCTCCAGCTCAAAGTGGTGGGGCTGCCAGAGGAGTGGGAGGAGGAGAAGAGAGGTGGGGGGGGGGGGGGGGGGAGGGGATTGTCAGCTGTCTTGTTGAGGGTGTGAAGGTGGGTTCCATCTCAACTTCATTTCCATGTCAATAGGAATAACAGAGTGGTTTGCCTCATCACCGACAAGCATTGCGAGGTATTGTGTGCTGCATTCCCGCTAATCCATAACTTGCCTATCGTCCTCCCCCCCCCCCCCCCCCCCCCCCAACACACACACAACACATTCACACATGAAAGGGCAGAGAGTCCATCTTCGCATCATCACATCGGGCATCACGAGCCATTCCATATGTGAATCCAGTTTCATCATATTCATCTCAGCGACGCTGCCCCCCACGTGGCAGCTATGGACACTGACAGAACATCTGTGCATATACTGAAATCCTCTCACTGAGCATCGCCTAGTCGACCAGGCCTACCGTTCGTGCCTACACCCACCTGGACAGCGCGGTGGTGCCGCTTACTGTAAAGAATATGGGGTCGTGACCAATGCAAACCAATTTTGCCTGCCGCGAAGGACACACGATGATGACGGCAGCTCGCGGCTAAACACCCCCGTCCGCCCCCGGTGCGCGTGCTCACTCACTCACTCACTCACTCACGAACACGCACACACACAAGGCCAAGCAAAATCCCCCAACACGCCGCGCACGCTTGCCACAGAGGGGGAGGAGCCGCCCGCGAGGCGCACCTTGCAGGTCTTCACGCGGCGCGGCTTGCCGTCGTTCAGCTGCGTCATGCCCTCGACCTCGGAGAACACCACCATGTCGCCCGCGTCAAACTGCAGGCGCTCGTCGTCCACGCACGTCACGAGCGTGGGGCTGCCGGCGCTGATACTGGCGATGATACCGGTGTGGGGCTCCTCGCCTGCGTCACACAGGTTGACCCAGCGTAGGCGTCAGCAGGGCACGAGCGCGTCTCGGCCTCCGCGCGTTGCCCCCCCCCCACCCCCGCCGGACCCCGCTCAGCCCACCACAGCCGCTGAAGGTGCTTGCCAACCACCATCTAGCACAGACCCATCCCATGCAGCAGCTGCACAGCCACGGCCGCCGGCGCCCGTGATGCGCACGGTCGGGCAACGCTACAGGTCGAGCACCCCCTGCCTGTCCCACGCTGCATCCGTGGGTGGGGCCTCTGCCAATGGACCGACAGCTAATGGGATCAATCTCACTGCTGCACCCTGCTTCCCTAGCGTCCAATCACCTACTCCTGTACCTACCCCTCATACCCCAGAGGCTCCCTACCCCCCTACCTCAGCATTTTGACACTACCGCGTGGGGTGGGCATCTCGGTAGGGCCTTTCCAGGCACGAGCTGAACCGCCTGGGGATCGACTCAAGCTAGGGAGGCGAACGGTCCCTCAGGGATGAGGAGAACAGGTACAGAGGGGAAAAAACATTGGATTGCAGCGTGACATCGCATGGCCATGCCCTGAAAGGCGGATGTTGGATGTCGAGGAGGTGTGGTTGGGGGCGAGGGCAGGGCGCGCGGTGCCCACCGTCCACATCCAGCACGGTGAAGGAGGGGCCAAAGTCGCAAAAGACGCTGGCAAAGACGCCGTTGACGTCCGCCTTGATGAAGGGGATGGCGGGCGACTGGGCGTGGCAGAACTCGTTCACGCGCTGCGCCTCGCTCAGCAGCATGTCCGTGCAGACGACCGCGCTGTGCGCACCCAGCAGTGCGTCGGTGAGCGACCCACCAGCGGCGGAGACCACCACCGCGGGGTTGAGGTCCTGCAGCTTGTCCTTGCACGCGGCCGCGCGGTTCTTGCCTACGTCCGCGGGTGTCAGGTAGAACTGCGCGCCCAGGTCCGCCAGTTCCACCCGCGAGGGGTCGTACACGGTCACCGCTTTCACGCCTGCGAGAATAACGTTTTTGGCTGCACAACGCGGGAGGGGGGGGGTGAGGGGGGAGCGGAGTAGAGGGAAGGGAAGTGACACTGCCATTGGGGGGCATCTGCGTCGCGACTGCAGGATCTAGCAGGAGGCCATTGAGACAGAAGGGGGGCTAGTGGCCCGCCGAGATCTCACCGACTTCCACGCCCAGGCCCTTGAGGCCCACCACAAGAACAGTCGCCTGGCTCATGCGCTGCATGCTCTCGCGCCCGTACACCGCTAGCTGGCGGCTGTGCAAGTCCTCGTCGATCTCCATTGGCGTGGCCATCTTTGCGCGCTTGAAGGCGGCGGCGGCCTGCGGGTCCGAGATCTCCTCTGCGCTGCCTCCTGCCGGCCGCTTTGACATAAAGCAGTCGTGCACCAGGCGTCTGCAACGAGGCAGGGACCGGCTTCGGGAGGGTGTCAGGGGGCTGGGTTCCGAGGGGCTCTCGTCGGGTAGCGCAGCACGGCACGCGATCTCCCTCGCGTGGATAGGGGCGACGACCTGCGCAGGCGTGGCAACACGGCGCATGTCGCGCTGAGGCAGAGAACGGACAGGTGGCACCGCGTGAATCCGGCACAGCCGACAGGCGGGCCTGAGTTCAACAGGACCACTGTGGAGACAGGAGCGGGGGATACGAGAATTAGTGCTAATGGTGGGCGGCCGTGGTAGTTTCGAGAAGCCCTCATAACTCTGCAGGCATCGAGAGCTCACGCAGCGCGCTCCGACACGCAGCGACAGGCGGCGAGCCAGATCAGGTCCTAATATTTCGCAGAGTCGGCCCCGTCGGCAGCGTAGGAAGGAGTATGTGATCGAGTCGAATAAATGAGGCGCGTGTGATGGGGGATCCAGTGGGGCCGCACTTTGGGGGACAGGACGGACTGTGCTACACGCGCTATGATTGAACCCAAGTGTGGTGATGCTGAGATTCCGATTAGCGTTAGTAGGGCCGCACCACACCGCAACACTCCCAGCGCGGCGTGCACACTCGTCCGCAGCGAGCTGTGCAAAGGCTGTTACTAGCAGTTGAGTGAGGCCGCCAGGTCAGGGGCACGGGTCGAGGTGGGGCATACCGATCCAGGACACAGGGGTGGGTACTTGTGGCGGGGGTGGGCAATGGCAACTGTCGGCGCCGAATAGGCGGGGCCTGCAAAGGTGCTGCGCGCGGCCAGCCACAGCAGGCCGCCTGGCTCTGCCTGGCATGACCTGCTCGGCATGGGAGCGTTCTCAGCAGCACGCCACGATAAAAATATACTACAAGCCACGATAAAAATTACCTGGGTACCAGTAACCTTGTCCCACGCGCGCGCGTTGTGTGCGCGCGTTCGCGGGCCCCGAGCGACCTCAGTACCTGGTACCAGTACGCTACTGGAAGTGTTGATGGCTTACGTCAAGCTCGTCTGTGTCAGGCCTGCTGAGCCGCGCTGCTGAGCAACAGTGAAGCTATAGGATGAGAGGAGCCAAGTTGAGCGTCAGTGGCCCTGCCTCTGCCCCTGGATCAGCGCCAGACGGGTCGAAACGGTCTTTGTTCGCGCAGCAGCAGCGGCCAAGGCAGCGGCAGCAGACCGAACCTCATAAAGGCTCTGCCGGCGCTGCGATCCACGGGGCGGCTCAGCGGGCTACGTGACACACGCGTGTAGGCTGGAGAGCGGGAGGGGGTGGGCCAAGTGGCCTGTGTTGGCTGGCAGGGACCACTCTGAGCTTTGGGCGGCAGTGGGCAGACTTGCTAAGAGCCCGCTCCGCTGGGGCAGCGACGGCATGGCGGCCTCCAAAGGCAGCGCCGAGCTGAAGGAGCGGGAGCAGGAGCTGCTGATGCGGCTGGAGCAGCACGTCAACACGATGACGGACAACTTCATCTTTGTCGTCAAGGCGGCTCGCATCAACGAGGATGACGACAAGCCAGAGGGCGACAAGAAGGTTCCCGGAGAGATCCCGGAGGTGCTGGCGGAGAAAATTATTCTTGGGGGCAAGGGGCTGCTGGAGCTTGTGTCGGAGCTGAAGCGCAAGGTGGGCTACTGCATGTTGCATGGCGCGTACTGTTCAATGCCGAGCCGGGGCACCAGGGGGCTGCTGCCGGTTTAAGGGAAACCGAGTCTCCCACTCTCACGGAGAGCGGGACTATGCCACGCAGGCGATCGTGAGCGACTACGCCGCTGTCAACCGGATGAAAGCGGAGCGCAGCCTGGCCTTCGATCAGGAGGTGAGCCGAGCGGAGGCGGAGCTGGCCGATGTGAAGGCAGGCGCGATGGCCTGCCTGGCGCATCTGGAGCAGCACTACTACGCCTCCAAGCACAAGCCCCCGGTCAGCATGTCCAAGCACAAGGACGCCGACATGCAACCGCTGTTCAACCTCGCGCTGGACCTCGGTGACGCGTGAGAGCCTACCAGCTGGGCGCATGACCACCTCGAAGATACAGCAAGGCCTGCAGCTCTGTTCAATACGCAGTGTGCCGCATCAGCAGCCGTGGGGGAGGAAACCCCAGAGCGAAGCACAGTGCCTTACCCAGACACCCTCAAGGCGTCTCATAGGCCACCACCATCTGTGCTCCTGATCTTTTTCTGTACAACATACCGTTTTGATGGTGACATCTCACATGGATAGATGGCGGAGGACGCAGCAGCTAATTAATTCAAAGCATTGAATACTACCTTTACAGCTGCAAAGCACCCGCGCTTTGCCATGCAGAGGGCCTAGCAGCGCACTGCCAACAGGGGCACCCATCGTTTTCATGCACAGCGGTGGCTTTATTGGGATTTCTCTTGTGGATTTACGTTGGTGCTGGCAGACGGGCACCAGCAGAACTAGGTTTCGGTGGCAGGGAGGGCCTTGCGGCGCCGTTCTAGCGTGCGCATTGCCTCGACTCGCCGATGCGACAGTGAGGAGGGCACCAGCCATTTCTCGGGGATGTACTGCTCATCGGGTCGTGGCACGCGGCAGGCACAGAGGTCAGCATCCAGTTGAGAGGGACTTTGGCGCGCAGGGCACTGCAAGCAGCAGCGCAGCTGTCTCACATCTACCTTCAGCGTGGCGGGCAGCAGGAGCGGCGTGAGCGGGAAGGTGTTCATGGCAAAGAACAGGAACAGGAGCATGGCCACCAGGTCCTGCCGCGTCTGCGCCATCCGCTGCTGCTGTGCCTCGCTCAGCTGCACCACAGCCCCGCCTCGCAGCGTTGGTCCAACCGCCCCGTACGCGGCCGCGGCGCTGCGTGCTACATCGGCTCGCAGGACCTGTATGCCAGCATCAGACAAGGAATCAGAAGAGTCCTGGACAGCGGCACAGTGTGGTGCACACATGCGTGTGCTGATGCTTGCCTGACCAAGCGGTGTGATAACAAGGCATACTACCCCACTGTCAAGGCGTGCGCCATCAAGACTGTTTTTCGCTGCGACAAATGGAATATTGCCACATGAGCTGGAGACTTATAATACGGGCACTCGTAGATATATTTAGCAATTGGTGTGTGAGTTTGTATTTCTTGTTCCGCGCCGGGCAGGGGGGGGTACCTTGACGCCCAGCCGGTACTTCTCGAGTTCTGCCTTGGCGTCGACCTTCGCAGGCGCCTTCTCGTTCTGTTTGCCAAGTCCAGGTATCTGGGGCATGTCGAGGAACAGGGCGGTGAGACATAGCTGGCCCAGCGGGGGCAAGAAACGGATAGCTAGCGAGTACAAGCGTGTGGCCCACTGACTCGCTATTGCAAACGTTAGGTGCCGCACTGACTGCTGGCGCTACCGACACATACCTTGAAGAAGCAACGGATAACCCCATCGGCGAGAGAGCGCGATGCGGGAACTCTCCTGAGCTTCCTGGCCCGCGTGCACACAGCTCGCCCGCACTGTCGTTGATGTAGTATGCGGCGACACAGCCGCGCTGGCTGCTGCCCCCCTGGCTGAAAAAACATACCGCCTGGTACGCCCTCGGCGCGGGGGTCGTCCCGCCGCTGACAGAGCAGGTACGCTGCCCGCCGCTGCCGTGCCGCCAACGTGTGTGCTGGCTATTCACATGTAGTGGCTACCATGTACCGGTACTGAATAGTTATCTGCAAAGATCACGTTCGGGGCAGTGTGGGTGGAGGGGGACGAGTAGCGGACCACGGGACTACGGGCAGTACGGCGGGGCGGGGGGGGGGGGGGGGGGGCGAGATGCGAAACGTGCGGTAGCGAGATAACCAGTTTTTTCCGCTCCCCGGGACGAGACTACAAGCAAGGATTACCCAGTTTTTGTTCGCCCGCGGGACAGGACTGGCGACAGTGAAACCCTCGCAGCGTCTCTACGATGGCGGCCGTTTAGGGAGCGATCCAGCTACGGAAAGCCCTGGGCGGTAGGCGACGCTCCATTTTAGTCAACTACAGTACAAGGAAATTGCCGAAGCGTTCTGCAGGACTAATTAGAGGCTAATGATAGGATTTCCAAGATTGTTGGATCACCGTTTAATTTTAAATATTCTTCATATCGTACTCGCAAATATTAAATATTAATTGACGAATATTCTTGTTTTTTGTTAATTGCTGTATATTTATTGTTAATTAACCGCCATATAATATGACTGCCACTAAGGCGGATTATAATAAGGATTATGCTATGTCATTTTACAGTAATAAGAAGGATTATATAAGGACTATATTATAAGGATTATATGGCTAATTAACCGATATACTAATTTATACTCTGGAAGGGTGGGAATACATGGCCAGGCACCGCCGTTTCAAGTTTTTGCCACCTACCCGGGTATGAGATAGCTGGCCTGATGCTACCGTAGCGACTATAGGAATCAAATTGGAATATTCTATCCGCCAGCAAGGACGAATCGATATTATTACCGTATCTGTCGCAACATAAAATCCTCAGTTGGCATTAATATTCGTACAATATGTTATACACACACCACGATGATAAAACAGAGCTAGCTCTAGTACTGGTAGTCCTGCTGTGGGGGCGACCCTCCCACTACTGTAGTATGGTAGTATGATTGCATGTAGTATAATTACATGACCTAGCACTACTGATAGTCATATGTGTATCGTCATCTATGCAGAACCATATCGCGTCCGTGGCGTCCCAATGTGACGATACAGTCGACGACAAGACGGCAGCATCGAATACTGGCGCGGCAGCGCGTCGTCGCTTGCGAGGCGGAGAATAGCAGCGCAATTCTCCCACACCGCTGCAGTTTCCATGGACTGTTTCAACGACCCGCCTCGTCCGCCTCACGACGAACCTATAACACGGAGACGGCATCGGGGAATTTACCGAGTCGGAACCTAATACCGCGAAGCCCGTGACCTGTTATTAGCATGGGGCAGGTATTGGGGAAGTGTCTCCGCCCTGGGGAAGCTGGGAGCGGCTGCGATGGCGGCACAGCGAAGTCGGCGTCGTCACTAATCGCTGAAGGCGTCCCCCTGCAGGGAAGAGAACATGAGGCAATGCCTCCTGGCGGTTTATATTAAGCCCTGTCGAAGTCTCCCCCGCTTAAGTTGCATACTCCACAATATATGTTCTGCATGGGCCGCACTGCCAGTGTGCCAAGACCACAGAACTCCGCGCCGCGATCCACTCGACCGTGCTCTCCGCCTGTGCACCCTGGGACGCACCTAAAACCTCTTGTCGTAAACCCCTGCCGCCTACAACCCCCCCCCCCCCCCCACACCCGCTATATCCCCTCTCCAGCCACACGTGCCCCACGCAGATGTTGCAGCAATGCAGACAGAGATTCATGAGTTGAAGGCGGAGCTCGGACAGCTGCGAGGCGCACTGGCGAGCGTTAACACCGGCGGAGGAGGGCCCATCCTGGGACTGTCGCAGCCCCCCAAGGCCGCCATTCTCTTCGAGCGAGTGCAGCATATTCCCCTCTTGATGAACACCGGTCCGCATCATGGCCAGGAGGAGGGTGAGCCAGACAAATATGGTGGGGCTTCCCTTCGCCACATAGCTACCAAAGACCCCACTTCGACATGCACACCAAGAAGCAGACAGCTGTCCAGTTTTTCTTTTGGGGAGCACACAGGGGGGCCGCTATGACCACTGGCAAACCTGTTGCCGCAGTTGGCATCCCAAATTTCCGCGAGGATTTTGCGGCGCGCGTGGAACTTGTGAAGGAGGCCCTCCTGCGCGCTGAAACTCTTGCAGACAAGGTCAGGGCGTCCCACGCTGCACACTGCAGAGGGACCTGTGTGCTTTACTGCGCAGGACGTGCATTCGCAGACTTGGGACTAAGCCTCCCCCTTGTCATGGCTCCTGTACTGGCGCAGGATCCAAAACCCTGAAGATCTTCACGCTGCCCGAGTTCTTCTTCCGTGGCCCTCAAGGCGCCTACTCGCTGCAGGACACCCTCGGCGACGCCTATCACACCGAGAGCTTCATCTTCCAGCTGCAGATTCTCCTGGCAGATGCGCGCTGGGAGTCCTGGTTGGGAGTGTTCGGCACCATCATCGCCTGCTACATTGCGCCCGGAAAGAAGATGCTGCACAATGTGTGTGATCAGCCCGCACACGGACATTGCTCTGACTTCATTGCTCTTGTGAGGCAATGGCCTGATGCTGGAGTATGTCAGTGATGGCCCCGTTGTACCCCTCTGCACAGGTATACAACATGTGCCTATGCCAGCAAGGTGGATTTGGAAGAAATGCTTCAGAACGGGGGAGCAAATGCCAGTTTGTGCTGAAGCACTGGTAGGCCTTCCTCTCTCGAAAGAAGATGTGCTATATTGCTAAGAGCGGTGTAGGTGGGCTTTTTTCTTAGCCCCTGCTGCATGGCGCACAGGATCTCCTCTGTCGACTTCCTTGACGGAGGTGGGCCGGCCGATCAAGGCAAGGTGGGCTTCGATGATGAGAGATGGCTGGAGAACCATCAGCAGCACTACCTCGACGGCCTGCGTGCCTACGGGCGGCTCCAGGACAGCTGCCTGCTGCGCTATGGTGGTGTTTCCATTGGTCTTGAGGTGCACACCACACAGCACGCTATACTCACCGTACCCCGGCTGCATTCCACTAGCGTCAACAACTGTGTCAGTCCAGCATGCTGAGGGCTGCATCGATGTGTTGGTGAGCAGATCTGCCTCGACCACCTTGAGAGTCGCTTGCGCAACAATGAGGCGACCCGGGTGTACCAGCATGACAGGCCTGTGGAGATTCAGGTCGCCCGTTCACCCCCACTCGCTGTCCCTGTCTATGACTGGCTGTAGAGCACAAGCGAGCAGCTTGTGCTGACACGCCAGATGTGCTCATGGAAATGCAGTTGCTGCCTTACACCAGCTCAGGACACGGGCCTGACCTATGCGCTCACTGTGTCCTCGCCCTCCTATTCCTGCTCCCTGACTCTTGGCAAACAGCTTGTCATCTCGTCTGGGATGTCATTTGACGACGAAGCCATGGTGGTAGCCCGGCCCGGTGGTCTGGCGTTTATCAACGATGGCACCGGCTGCAACGACGTGTGTAGCCCCCTCCTTCCCTTGCCCCCCCCCCCCCCCCCCCCCCCCCCCCAAGCATTCCAGCCCAAACAGATCCAGTACCAGTCATCACTCTCAATGAATGCGTGCTTGCATGGCTGACGTCGCGCACAGATATTTAAAAAATGGGGTATGAGAGGGTGGCAGACTGATCCCTCATTCGGGGCCTGACATGTCCGCAGGGCGCCTTAGATACCAGGACTGACGCACGCCTCTACAGCGACAAGACTACCTATGGTAGGTGTAGCCCTCGACATCAACATCTACTCAGGGAAACTGACTAACTGCTTGGCTGACTGCCTGTGAGAGTCTGCCCCGCTTCCATCCACCCCTGAGCTGACTGGTAGTCTGCCACGCGCGACATAGAGCGGATCACGCCCCGTCTGGTGCCAGCATTCCCGGACATGACACCGGAGAAGGCGGACCTTCTGAGCAGTCTTTTCTGCATGGAGGACGATTCGGTGCCGACGGAGCCCATGCTGGCTGTGTACCCAGTCTTGAAGATCACAGACTATGACAATGAGGGCGCCTGTCAGTGATGATGCCGAACGGCATGGAGTCCAAGACCACTTGACATCATTTTTTGGGATTGTATGTAAGTATGCTTTGGGGAGGCCACAGAAAGCCTGGCGGTGATCGCCCGTAGCAGCAACTGGAGTGGTGCCGCCGCCAGCGCGTGTAGGCGGTTACGCTAGCCTGGATTTAGGCTATACTTGCCTGGATTTACGTTTCATTCGTAAACCAATACATAAATTTTGCATTAGTACGTTATTTTAATGTACTAATGCAAAATATTAATTTAAATATTTGTAGTATATATCAAATGCATAATATTACTGTTTACATATAAATTTTACATTAATACATAAATTTTACAATGGGGGGGAATATAAAAACAGAAAGGGGGGGGGGGGGGGGGGGGACCATAAGCCACATGTGGCTGCTAGTTTCATCGCGGTTTTTTCAACGGGTGCTCCTTGCCCCAACGACCCTTGTACGCTCGAGTGCTATTATGAGGTGCTGCAAATTACGGTCAGACTTGCACAACATGAAGTATTACAGAGTAGCCAGGGGGGGAAGGGGGGCTGTAAGGCCGCTGTCATACTCTACATCAGGATCGTCAGAACGGACCTCGTCATGGCCGGGAACCTGGAAAAGTACGTGTTCTTCTTGCAGTGGTATGTAATTAGTCATCCTCCTGGGACGTGTTAGCCCAGATTCAAATGGAAAATCCAGCTCCGGTACCTCGGGAGAGGGCCCCCCACAGTTGCATTCCCCTGCGCCCCGCTTTGCCTACCCCCAGCAACATGGTGTGCTTCGATGGGCTGATTTAGTTGGATGGGACGCTAGACGAGTTTGGGCATCATTTGCCACAACGATTGCACTGCAAGAGCTATCAAAGCACTCGCTGCACTGCGAGAGCTAGCAAAAGCTGAATTTTCAAAGACTACTAGGTCACTGGTAGTAGTGTAGGAACTTAAGACTCATTCAACATCATGCTGTAGTTAAGTATACTACAACCTGGGTCAAATGCTGTAATCGGCGTTGTCGTTCGGTTTGTTGTTACAAATCTGGTAGAGGTAAGGAACTAAGGATTTCTATCTGCATGACATTCGAAACATACATCTCGACTGTAGGTTCGATGTGGCACAACAAGAGAATGCTTGCCGTTCTGCGCTCGCACCTCCGCCAGCAGCCTTAAGGTGTTTGCTGCAGAGCGCGCTATCCTACGCTGATGCTGACGATAGTGATGCGCACAGCTGTTGATAGGTTTTTCAAGTACAGACGATTCCGCACTCACTGTCTGATAAGACCGATTTATATATAAATACCTGGTGCTGATTGCTTAGACAGTAATTGAGTAAATAGCAGGAGTTCAAGACTGCTGCGAGTACAGCAGGATGCCCTAAACCCGAAACCCATATATATACCAACGCGGAGCAGTGTGGCATAATACCATTTTCATGTACTATACATATCGTGAAAAATACACTGTACACGGTACTATACATGCCACAGATGTAGGTTCCCGCTGCTTTCCCGATGTACGCATGTATGGCAGCCGGCAAGCCCGCCCGCGCGGCGGCAGGCGCCGGTCCGCACCATGTAGGGATATCATCATCTATCGTCGTCTGCTCGTTGCAAGTTTTGATGCTCGGTTTCTTGGCGACGTTACTATAGCAATCGCTATGTACTCGTATTAGACTTCTGTTAGTCAACAAGTCACAACTTGCCCAGTTCCGCGCTGTAAATGACTGGTGGTATTCAATGTATTATACATTTCCTCAAAACTATGTACACTACCCTGTACTATACCTGGAGACCAGAAGTATTATTCAACACTGGCGCGGAGGCGGCCAAAATTCAAACGGCGTTGCCTGGCCGTATTATTTTGACACTGCCGTTGTGCGTGTTTGCCTTCTGGAGCGTTTTCGCGCCCGCGCATCGCCCGCCGCGTGATTGAGGCGTAGGTAGGCGAGGAAGTTGCGGCGGTGTTGGTTGCTGGTGCCGTATGTAGCCCGCAATATCGATTGCTGCCTGAAGGACGCCAATGTCCGCCTCACTAAGGGGGGTTTCCTTGTTAGGCGCTCCTTCAATCGCTCTTGCCGTGTCGTTGAGGGCCGCGTGAGCGACGGCAGCGTAGAACACATAGCAGTACTTCATTGTCCAGTGTGGCCCGGTGCCTCTTCTCAGTCGAAAAACTCACGATGCCGCTCGTCTCGTCAGCCGCAATGTCGTGAAAATCCGGCGTCGTAGATAGACCGGGCGCCGGCTAAATCGCAAAGCCGGGCGCAATGAGGGGACAGGCAATCCTCCCATGTGAGGTAATCGCCGTCGGAGGGGAGAGGGCGCGCAGACGTCACCGGTGCGGGGGGCGGGTCGTCTGGTGGAGAGGGCTTTGCGGCAGCGCCTAGGGTTTTAATTAGGCTCGCGCGTGGCTCCGAAGGGTGGTCCCGTCAGGCCGCTGAGGGTCACGGGCGAGCCAGTCGCGCAGCAAAAAGGCCTCGAGCTCGGCGAAACGGGCAGGAGAGACTGTGGACGAGCCGGAACATTGATTCAAAATAAATGTTAGGTTCGCCAAAAGTTTCATGGTTGCGGTGTTAAGCAATGTTGGCCTCAAAACCCTTGTTTTCAGGGGACCAGACACACGCCACAAAATAATCGAAGTGCCGACGCCTTGTCCCCGGGCTAGCATGGATGGGTCAACGTGATGATCACGGATACAACTTGGTACAGATGATGACCACGGAAATAACTTGGTACTGTATTGCCAAGTAACGTGGGCCGCGCTGAGGTGTTAGTATGGCTAAGTCTGTAATAGAAATGGTCTATCATCCTTGGAAACCATAACATTGCCATTGCTATTTTCATGTATGATCAAAGCTAGCATGCAGCAAAACATGGATGATAATAAAAGCAATGCAAGAGTAACGTCTACTAGACAAGCTCCGAAACCATAATGTTTGTCATGCAGCCGAAAGGCATGAAGTGAGGACATGAATAATATGCAGATGATTGCTCCAAAACCAGTTGCGGTGACACATTGTTACACATGTATTCATGGCCGGCTCTCAATTGGAAGATAGGCGCGGCCGCCCAAGTGTCTACACGCATGGATTTCAACTCAGATTGGCTTGGTCTTGCGCCGCTTATTGGTCCAGTCGTAAGGAAGGTTGTCGATGACATCTCTTCCCGCTTTGCGCTTTAATTGCGACTTTTTCTTCAGCCGACAACTTTTTATCTCCGGGATGTCCTCGGATAGGCCGTGAACGGGTTGCGCCCTCCGCAGCCAGAATTTTGGCGGAAAGATTCTTCCCTCTGCCCCATTCCGTTCTCAAGGCAGCCGCTCGGAGCGCCTCCAAGTTTGTGCTATTTGGTGACACGATGGGCTGGTCGGAAGCCGAGTAAATGACGCAAGCAGTTGACAAAATAGTACCAGGAAGACCATACATGTCGTACTACTTAGTATTTTGTTAAGATAGATGGCAAGACAACATCTATTTATATTACGGGCGCGAGATTTAAAAAAAAATCACGCAAAATACAATAATACAGTAACACAATAGTAACACAACAATGATTGTTAACCAAGGGACAACACCGCATATTTCACGCTCAACTAAACCTTTAATATCACGATGTGCCTTTGAATTTTCGTATTTTTGATGTCTTAGATACCATTTTGAGAAATTTGTAAAATTAACTACAAATGATGGTATTATATTTGTTATCAAAATACAATAGTGCTTCCATGCTATGAGTGATCACATACTCCCCACGAAACACTATGGTAAATTATATCTTATAAACACTTCACCTGAATTTTGATCCTGATAGATTTCATAATTAACCCCTAAGTAAAGGCGTCTCGACTTCAAAATTCGCTGAATTGTAAATTTATCAAGAATTACGCATATTTTCAGGGCATAGTCATCAAACATCAGCTCCATATGTAAGTCAATATATTCAAAATAGATAAAATCAACACTATTTACAATGCAGGCCACAAATGCGGAAGCTTACACCGACCAAATTTCTAGGCGAGCTTTCGCAGGACGCTTGTATCCATGCACAGCATGGGCACATGCGTCCATGCTGTGGATGGAAGCAATAATGGAAACATGCGTCCATATGCTGTGGATGGAAGCATTGCTTCCATCCACAGCATGGACGCAATGCTTCCATCCACAGCATGGACGCATGTGTCCATGCACAGCATGGACACATGTATCCATCCACAGCATGGACGCAATGCTTCCATCCACAGCATGGACGCATGTGTCCATGCACAGCATGGACACATGTATCCATCCACAGCATGGACACATGCTTCCATCCACAGGATGGACGCATGCTTCCAACCACAGCATGGACGCATGTGTCCATGCACAGCATGGACACATGTATCCATCCACAGCATGGACACATGTATCCATCCACAGCATGGACACATGTATCCATCCACAGCATGGACACATGCTTCCATCCACAGGATGGACGCATGCTTCCAACCACAGCGTGGACGCAGGCAAGCAGACTACTACAAATCAATGTATCATGTAGTACCCCAAAACAAATGGGATGATATAAAATGTCCATTATAATATAAAACCGGGCATCCTACTGTAAGCAAGGGCTCTTGAAACAGTTATTTAGCTAGAAAAGATGGACGAGGCCTCTCTCACCTGTTGCGATTCAGTTGCAGGTGGTTACTCTCGCCCCCAGCAGGGTTGGACTCTTGTTCGCCGGGTAGAGCTGTTGATGGCGAGTTCCAGATCTTCGATATCCAGGATTGCATGAGGCCGCCGAGTGGCCGCCGCCTGCAGGCGCGCAGCAGCGCCATCGGCACAAATTGGTCAGTACAGCAACATATCGATGCGGAGACACAGAGAGCCCGAGGAGGCGTGAGTAGGCTAGCGGCGCAGGATTCGGCACTCAGCAATTGAGGTGGGCGGGGCTGGGTGGAGTGCGAAGTTGTGGGTCCATGGGCGTTACCTGGCGGTTGACCGATAGGGGCGTTGGGCAGATAGGATGACCTGATCCCGCGCTTGACCTGCTCAGTCGCGAGCGATACCGCATCCAACCAAAGCTTAGGTTCAGGCAAAGGAAATGGCAAGGCTCGGTCCGTACCGGGAACGCGTCGGACCTGTCTGGGCAGGCTCGCGAGGAAGCAGATGGTGGTGTTGAGGGTGGTGGAGAAGTGAGTTATGAACTCTCGTCAGCAGCCCTTGGTCAGCAGATGGGGCCCGATGGCGGCGGCGGCGCGCCGCCGCCACAGGGGCTTCGCACAAAGTACTGAAAGAGCGCATACATCGATGTATTACGGAATGTATTGTATAGCAGCAATTACTGTAGTTTTACAGTAGTACTGGTTCGATAAGTAAATCCATACTGTACGATGTACTGAGATTGATCGGTATGTGAATTGCGTTGACCGGGTGCTCGCAACCACAGATATGGAGGGCAACCTTTGACCGGCGAGTCAACATACAATCCGAAATACCACCCAAGGTTTGACTGAGGGCGATCGTGGGGCGGTCCACCATCAGAGTTCTTCTCATTTCACACTCTCTCGCCGTCGCTCATCCCCACCTCCCCCTTCCTATCCGATGGCGCTCACTCCATCTTCCAAGCCGATTCACGGCACTTGCGTCATGCCAAATAAACCTCGCCATTCCGGTAAGCTTGGCCAAGCCGAGTATCGCTACATTCAACGCGATGGCGCGATGGGTGGAGGAAAGACCACCGGTTTGAGCTTTCATCGCGATACCCAAGAGGGCATCCTCTCGTGCGTGTTTGTTGTTGACTCATGCGACCGCAAGGCCGTTCACCCTTGCTGCAAAAGCAACAAGTGCCTCTTTCGACTCATTGGCTCGCCCATTGACCCATCGGCACCCAGGCTCCAGGTGAGTGCCTTTTCATTAATTTAGCCTTCTACTAGTTCAGTCGAGTGTGTCCATTCCTTTTCCGTTAACCGTTTTCCTTTCCGCCTGGGTACTGCTGCAATGAATTCCTTGCCTGATTTCAAGCAAGGCTATTATTATCTGGCTCGAATATATCTATGTCCATGCTGTGGATGGACGCATGGCACATAAAAACATAACTGAGTACATCAACGAGTATATTCGCTTTGAGGTAAGGAGCTCCTTTCGTATCGAACATTGTATACAGATTTGGTATTCGTTTTCCCTCCACAGTCGCCATGCGTCCATGCTGTGGATGGACGCATGGTGCGTCCATGCTGTGGATGGACGCATGGCACATAAAAACATAACTGAGTACATCAACGAGTATATTCGCTTTGAGGTAAGGAGCTCCTTTCGTATCGAACATTGTATACGGATTTGGTATTCGTTTTCCCTCCACAGTCGCCATGCGTCCATGCTGTGGATGGACGCATGGTGCGTCCATGCTGTGGATGGACGCATGGTGAGTCGAGGGGGTTGTGTTGCACACCACTCCAAACCACATACGCTATTAACAGATGAACATATACAGACCTGTGGATCAACAAATTGCGCGACCGAGCCACCCGATCGTAGTTGCGTCGTCACACACAACTACGTTACACCGTTATACACATATCATTCTATGCCGCGCGCCCCCGTAGTAGCGTCCGCTGGACCCGCCATCACTGAGTTGCAACTGCCCATCGCGACCCCGACGGCACCCGAGCCCCTAAGCTCCGAGAGCCCATAACATTGCTTGCGTCTGAGCAGGCCGCTGCTGGTTGTCGTCAATGCCGCTAGTCGTGCAAAACTGCAAATACTTGTAGACGGAGACGCAGGTATCTGAAGACAGCGCCCGCGCACGCAGGTGGCACGACGCCCGCGGTGTACTCGTTCAGTATATGGGATGACCTCGCGAGCCGTCGCTACCAGTACAGGTACAGGTACCAGTAGTCGCCAGTAGTACCAGGAGTGCCCTTTGCAGCTAGCTCATGCAACTATTAGTAGTCGCTGCTGCTACCCTTAGCTAGCGAGTACATTATTATACTATTTCTGGTACTGTACCGGGTACCGCGGTCGGGGCAATCTTGCCTGCGGAGCGGGTCCTGGATGCACCAGGAGTCCTGTCCCGACCTCGTAGCGTCCTGTCCTGGCCTGTCCTGTCCTGGCCTGGCCTGTTCGACCGGGCCTGCATGAGAGGGGGGAAGGGGGGGGGGGGGGGGGGGGGGGGGGGGCGCTCGACGCAGGCAATTAAACGGTTAGTATCACCCGCGCGGCCGATCGAGGGGTCCTCGCCGCCACACGCAACCGCGACGACAGGTAAAACCCCCGAAGATGCGCAGCTAGTCCCGAGAGAGGGCCGTGGGAGTGCTGACGGCGGGCTGCCTGGCTGGCGCTGGGGGGGCTGGCGATGGCTGGTGGGCTGGCGGGGCTGGCGGGCTGGCGGGCGGTCGACTGGGCGGAGCGGAGGCTGTGCCGGCCTCCCGGGTACTACAGCATTACTGCGCTTGATACAGGGGAAAGGCGGCTGAGAAGTGCTGGATGTTGTCGCGGCGCGCGCGAATGATGAGTGCTGGTACCAGTACACGGCATATTTGCTCTACCGAGTACTGGTATTTGTATATTACAGCGACGACACGAATACTGTACAGTACAAGGATTACGAGGATTTATTCTCATCGGCGCCAGACGTATCCAGCAACCGAGGGCAGGTGCAATAATAAATACACGGAGACGAGCTGCGCGGCCGCCCAGGCATTATATATCGAACGCGGGTCGCACGATCGCGGTTCACTCGTAAAGTACGGCATGACCTCGCGAGCCGTAGCGTCGCTATAGCTGCCAAGAGAATAATTCAGAATGTTTGAAACGAGAATAATTCTAGAATGATTCAGAATGATTCGACGTCCATTCTTTCAACATTCCAGAATCTTTCAGGGGCGCGACGCGCGCTCCCCGCCCCGCAGCCACAGGCGCCGCCCGCAACATCGCGCCGCATTAGCGGCTGCTGGCATGTCAGCGAACAGCCGATCACACGGCCGCTACACTCGGCAGGCCAGCCGCTGCCTCATAGCTCATGCGGTCGCCTACTCGCGTCACAAGCGCTGCACAAGGGCTTTTCTTTGTTTTCCGTGCGACACTGCTAGCTAGTGCGCAGTATGGACGCGCCTATGGGCTCGCTCGCGGAAGATGCAGGGTCATCTCTTTCCGCCGCGCCAGGTATGCCCTCCTCGGCTTTTCCCCTTTTACTTTCTCGCTCAGTTTTTCTCCCTCACTCTCTCTCTCTCTCTCTCTCTCTCTCGCCCTTTCTCTCCCTCTCTCCCTACACCCCCCCCCCTTCTCTCTCGATATCTCGCTTTATGTTTAGTGCTTCATCTTTAAGTCGTTATGGCTGCATACTGCATACGCAAGAATGCCGACTGTGTGTGGTCCCACATGCCACTGTGAGATTCAGATGTGACGTAAATGTGCCCTACTGGTGACGAACGACGACATACGGGGACGATACGGGACGGACGAGGGACGTGGATTTCATACCCAGTAGCGACGACTATCGCGCGCGACCTGTAAAGTACTATATGAATTTCTCGTTTCCATAATTTCATCAAATTGATATGCGCACGCGGGCTCGCGTGTCGCCCGCCGACGCGGAGTACCCGGGCTAAGTACAGGCGGCTGCAAGTACTCGCTGCACATCGCTGCACATCGCCGCGGTGTGCCGCGATGTGCGGCACGACGGGCGGAGGTGTGGGCGGATGTAGGTGGTACGGTAGGTGGTAGGCGGTAGGTGGTGTTCGTAGGTGCGCGTTTTAATGCAGCCGCCCTAACTGCTGATGATTGTGTAACGCCCCAGCACGCGCATGAAGTACGGGGTCGCCTCACGGTCACCGCCGCTCACCGTTGAATCAAGCGCGGACAGCCGCGCACTCGCATCTGTGTTGCCTGCCGGTGGTGGGTTACATCCACCCCAACTCTCAACCCCCCCCCGCCCCCCGCGCGCGGCAGCAGGCATGCCGGCAAAGGGATGGATAGCGAGTGTGTCGAAGGATGGCGTGTACACATGCAAGCACTGCCACGGCATCGTGACGGGTAGTAGTGAAAGGACGGCGCGAGAGCGGCACTTCCGGAAATACCCGAACTGTAGCCACTCGTTGAAGCGTGCGGCTAAGTTGCGCCGCAAGGCCGCCTTATCACAAGCAGCACCAGCAGGGGCGGCAGCAGCAGCAGCAGCAACAGCAGCAACAAGCGCGGCAGCAGGAGTAGCTGCAGCCGTCGGAAACGGCCCGCGGGCGCCGGTCTCGGACGACGGCGGCTCGAAGGTGGACGATGTGATGGGCGTGGGGGAGGACCCCGTTGGCGAAGACGGTATGGACATCGACGCGCCTGCGTGGCCGCCGGCGGGCGTCGAACCCGCGATGAGGGCGTGATATGGAAAGGCGATCCCGGCGACTTCTACATGAAGGTCATCGCCAAGAAGTTCCGGGGAGTATGGCACTACGGCGTGATAACCGGCGTCGTTACCGAGTGGGTGTTGGAGGACTACGGCGGGGCGACCCAGTGGCGCGCTGTTTTCGAGGACGGTGACATTGTGGACCTTCTGCGTTCAGAGGTGAGTGGGCCCGGCCTGCGTGCTGGTGGCACCACTCAACTGCGGTTGTATGGAATCACACGCACCCGCCCGGTCGGCGTGGCAGGTTGTGGAGGCTATGGCGGCTGCCCAGGAGCACCCCCCTGTGGATGCGGACGGGGATGCTCGCTTGGTAACCGTCCATCAAGGCGATGACTTGTCCAGTGAATCACGCACCTTGCCCGGCGTGCGTTCAACACAACCCGGCTGGCGGAGGCCAAGCAGAACACTGGCTGCCATGGCGTGTGCCATGTGCATGTGGTCCTGGGCTATGTCAGCATGATCAACCTCTTCCCCCTCGCGCCGTTCCACCTGTTTTTTTTTGGCTTGGGAAGGGACTTATGGAGGAAATTTGTCACCGTGCAGGGCCACATTGGATTCCGAGCTATGAAGCAGGAAGACCGGCGCCAGGCTTTAGTCCCGATACCCAGCAACTTTGAACGCGGGTTGCGCCCTTCGTTTGCAGTGTCCAAGAATCGAAAGGTAACCCCCCCCCCCCCACCCCCCCCGGGCGTGGGCGTGGGCGTGGGCGTGGGCGTGACGGCATTCCCCTCCATGACTGCAGGGTCAGGCAAGGTGACGGTGCAGTCCGGCTGGGTCATGGAGGACTGCTTGCACCACATGGAAACGTTTTCCATTCTTAACGCCGGTCCGCTGCTCGAGGAGGCCCGGGTGAAGGCGATCATGACCGAGAAGGAGCTTCGCGTCCCTAGGCGGTGCTTGGGCACATGTACAAGCGCATGCAAGGAGCTGCGTGGTTCGTCACGCGGTGGGGGTTGCAGAATGTGGTGACGGAGGAGGACGGCCCCGAGCGCAAGGCGCAGGTGGACGCGCTCACTAGGGAGGGGAGGACTCGATACCCCGCGCGGCGCCAAGGCGCGGCGGCCGGGGCAGCGCGGCGCCAAGGCGCGGCGGCCGGGGCAGCGCGGCGCCAAGGCGCGGCGGCCGGGGCAGCGCGGCGCCAAGGCGCGGCGGCCGGGGCAGCGCGGCGCCAAGGCGCGGCGGCCGGGGCAGCGCGGCGCCAAGGCGCGGCGGCCGGGGCAGCGCGGCGCCAAGGCGCGGCGGCCGGGGCAGCGCGGCGCCAAGGCGCGGCGGCCGGGGCAGCGCGGCGCCAAGACAGCGGCGGCCGGGGCAGCGCGGCGCCAAGACAGCGGCGGCCGGGGCAGCGCGGCGCCAAGACAGCGGCGGCCGGGGCAGCGCGGCGCCAAGACAGCGGCGGCCGGGGCAGCGCGGCGCCAAGACAGCGGCGGCCGGGGCAGCGCGGCGCCAAGGCGCGGCGGCCGGGGCAGCGCGGCGCCAAGGCGCGGCGGCCGGGGCAGCGCGGCGCCAAGGCGCGGCGGCCGGGGCAGCGCGGCGCCAAGGCGCGGCGGCCGGGGCAGCGCGGCGCCAAGACAGCGGCGGCCGGGGCAGCGCGGCGCCAAGACAGCGGCGGCCGGGGCAGCGCGGCGCCAAGACAGCGGCGGCCGGGGCAGCGCGGCGCCAAGACAGCGGCGGCCGGGGCAGCGCGGCGCCAAGACAGCGGCGGCCGGGGCAGCGCGGCGCCAAGGCGCGGCGGCCGGGGCAGCGCGGCGCCAAGGCGCGGCGGCCGGGGCAGCGCGGCGCCAAGGCGCGGCGGCCGGGGCAGCGCGGCGCCAAGGCGCGGCGGCCGGGGCAGCGCGGCGCCAAGGCGCGGCGGCCGGGGCAGCGCGGCGCCAAGGCGCGGCGGCCGGGGCAGCGCGGCGCCAAGGCGCGGCGGCCGGGGCAGCGCGGCGCCAAGGCGCGGCGGCCGGGGCAGCGCGGCGCCAAGGCGCGGCGGCCGGGGCAGCGCGGCGCCAAGGCGCGGCGGCCGGGGCAGCGCGGCGCCAAGGCGCGGCGGCCGGGGCAGCGCGGCGCCAAGGCGCGGCGGCCGGGGCAGCGCGGCTTTAAGACAGCGCATACAGCGGAATCGGCGGAAAGGGATGCATTACAAGCTGTGGACGGCAGCCGCTGAAAACTATGCGGTCATGCCGCAACAACCCCAGCACTGGCTTCTGGATACCTCTGATCTGGCTGACGGCGGCGGGCTGCGGGATGCAGGGCCGCATGACTGAGGTGGCGGTGCTGGTGAGCCCGCAGAGTCTGCATGCGGCGGAGGCGGCGCAGCCGCATAGGCACTAGACAATGCTCTGAAGCGAGCCCCAATTGTCTGCCCAGCGCCTGCCCCAATGTAACGCACCAGCTTGGCAGCAATTGGCAGCTCTTTTGCCCCCCCCCCTCCACCCCACAGACACACTACCAATACCAGTTTCTCATCCCGGCGGGCAGTTGATGCGTATACCCAGGCTTGTGCGTACGCAGTGCGGGGGGGGGGGGGGGGGGGGGGGAATCACTATAGCTAAGCTAGTGATGTGAGATATGAGTGCAGCAACAGATATTGTGCAAGATATAATACGATGGCATGCAAGCGGGTCCCCGCTCTTCCACAATCATTGGCCCTGCTCCCTCTTGCCCCGCCCCCGGTGCCCTTTAGCTGCTCTCAGCATCCCGAGTGGGATGGGCGGGGCAGCGGTTGCTACCGAGTGAGGCGTAGCATCGTTTGCAGTGGCAACGCAGCCTTTCCGGTGTGACGCCGCCTGGATGTAACCCAGCAGTACGCGCAAAGTGCAAGTGCAAGCTGCTGATGGCGGGGATCCCGCGCGGGGGGGGGGGGGGGGGGGGGGCAGCGGCTGTGGGATAGGCGCGGCAGCGGTTGCTACAGAGTGAGGCGTCGCATTGTTTGCAGTAGCAACGCAGCCTTTCCGGTTGCATAGTGTGACGCAGCCTGGATGTAACCCAGCAGTACGCGCAAAGTGCAAGTGTTACACGTCCGTGTGCCCCACCCAATGACATTGCGCCCGACCTCACTGACGGCATGTCTCGCTCTCCTTCAGCTCCTGGGCCGTCCGCCGCCTCACCCTGCGCACCCTACCAGCCGCGCGTGCCTTCTCGGAAGCCTCACACACGGCGGCGCGAGTCGCGTCGTGGAACGCGTCCCTGACATGGCGGAACTCCGCCCTCTTCGTGGCCGTGGTCGGGCAGGGGACTGCCCGCTGATGGGTCGCCATGCATGGGTACTTGGGGCCGCACAAAGCCGGGGTGCCGTCGCAGCAACACTCCCAGTCCGTCCGTTGGCCGCAGTCCACGCATGACGGGCGTCCGGCCAGGACACGCACATGATAGTGCATGTGGCCGCCTCCCGCCACTGCTCGTAGTGCTCCGGTCAACATGGCGACGAGCAAGTCGGCATGTCCCGCAGGTGGCTGCGGGGCGGGTGGCGCGAGCGCAGCCTCGCTCGCCTCGACAACCCCCTCAGCCCGATCAGTCGCCTCGACCACGGCCTCCTCTGCCTCCTGACGCGGCGCACCAGGCGCATCATCGTCGCCTGGCAGGGCGTCCCCCCCCGCAACGGCGCCGTCGGCGGTGGCCGACGCCGTCGTGGCGGGGTGTTGTGAGGAGGTGGCCCTAGACATAGGTGGGGCCGGCACCGCCATGTGTTGCTCCACATGCGGTGCGGTTCCTGACGCGACAGCTCCGTCGCACCAGTACCGGCGCCGGCACCCCACGCACGCCTGCTGGGCTTACCACCAACCGGCATGTTTCCTTTGGGAGGCGGTTCATCCGCGTCGGAGGTGAGCGGCGGTGCCTGTGTGGGTGTGGATACTGCCCGGCCATTAGGGCTCCCGCCGCCTGTCGCTCCGCCGACCCACGCCGCGGCGTGTGCTGCGCCCCGCATAGTCGCCTCGAATATAATATACATGACGCGGGGACGGGGGGGGATTCGTGCGTTTCGTATGTCGGCGGAAAGGCGTGCGAAGCTGCGGCTGGCGAAGGTGGTGGAAGTAAGCGTGGCGGCGTCGGCGGCGTATTACCGTGCGTGCATGCGTGCGCAACCCCGCGGCAGCAAGCGCCGGACTCGGCGTGTGCCAGCGGCAGAGCTGCGAAGCCATGGACACGGTACGGGATGCCAAGTCTGGCTAAGCAACTGCCGAGGCTGGCGGCTTAACCCCCATGTCCGGCGGTTGAGGGACGGAAAGTGCGTAGAAGTTGATCGGGAAAGCGGGCATATAAGCCTGGCTGTGCTAGGTTCCTATTAAGTAATGACGGTTTGTGCTAAGTAATTCTTAGGGGTAGACCATGCAGCGCAGGTAGGGGGCGGTATAAATGAGGCCGGGCACATATACTGCTCCACGAAACGACACTGTCGCACGTGTAGTTGAATAGACGCCCCCCCCCCCCCCCCCCCCCCCCCCGCCGGGTCGGCCCGCCGACCCGCCACGGCATGTAATATTTGTCATGCATCGCTGGGGTATGTGTGAGTGGATGCCCCGCCGCCACATCCCCCCCCCCACCCCCCCCCCCCCCCCCCCCCCCCCCCCCCCCCCCCCCCCATTTACACTTGTGCACTCATAAAGTTTGGGCTGGTTTCGGAGCAATACATGTACGTATGTATATACATACAATGGAACGTAGGACCTGCGCGGAAAGAGGGGGGGCTGGCGGAATGCGTTGGGGGTGCGTAGAGTAGCGTGTTGGTGAGATTCGGGGTGCATCGGACGCCGGATGCCCATCCACCCAGCGTAAAAGACGCCTACGTAATATTCACACTATATATATTCACACGCAAATGTGTGAAAACCGGACATTCCGTGCGTGCCGGATGGGTGGGAATACGGCGTCCGATGCAGCCAAAACCCCAGCAACACGCTATTCTGTGCACCGCCAATGCACTCCGCCAGCACCGCCTCATTCTCTGTCGATTTCGAAAACGCCTTCACATTACCCACCGGTAATTGCAATTGCCACCGTGTAATGTTGTCACGATGTGCGCACACAACAACACTTACTACCGGTTCCGACGCGGATGGAGGCGGGGCTTGCGGAGTGAGTTGGGGGTGCGTAGAGTAGCGTGCTGCAAATAATTGGGGTGCATCGGACGCCGGATGCCCACCCACCCGGCGTAAAAGACGCGTAATATTCACACTTTATTAACACACAAATGTGTGAAAACCGGACATTCCGTGCCGGATGGGTGGGAATACGGCGTCCGATGCAGCCAAAACCCCAGCAACACGCTATTCTGTGCACCGCCAATGCACTCCGCCAGCACCGCCACATTCTCTGTCGATTTCGAAAACGCCTTCACATTGTCCACCGCTAATTGCAATTGCCGTGTAATGTTGTCACGATGTGCGCACACAACAACACTTACTACCGGTTCCGACGCGGATGGAGGCGAGGCTTGCGGAGTGCGTTGGGGGTGCGTAGAGTAGCGTGCTGCAAATAATTGGGGTGCATCGGACGCCGGATGCCCATCCACCCGGCGTAAAAGACGCGTAATATTCACACTGCTTTATTAACACACAAATGTGTGAAAACCGGACATTCCGTGCCGGATGGGTGGGAATACGGCGTCCGATGCAGCCAAAACCCCAGCAACACGCTATTCTGTGCACCGCCAATGCACTCCGCCAGCACCGCCTCATTCTCTGTCGATTTCGAAAACGCCTTCACATTATCCACCGCTAATAATTGCAATTGCCACCGTTTAATGTTGTCACGATGTGCGCACACAACAACACTTACTACCGGTTCCGACGCGGATGGAGGCGAGGCTTGCGGAGTGCACTTGCGGTGCACAGACTAGCGGGAGACTAGACCCATTGTCGCTTATTTACAAGCACGGGCGGTGCTGCCAGACCTGATCGTCTACGGCCGATATAATATTCACACTATATTAACATCGGTGCACACCGCCGCACACCGCCGCACACCGCCGCACACCGCTGCGCGCGCACATTCGTCGCACACATTATCCCGGATTCACTCGCCGTATCCATTACGCCGTGCTACTTCAACAATAAACATTGCGAAATTACACCGACACAATGCCGCACCGACTAGCTCTTGACAATACGTGCATATAAATAGTAGTGGCGCGCTGCTCCTCGCCTCCGATGTGTCGTTGACTGCTGCGGAAGGCGGTCGTCGACTGGGTGTTAGTTTCTCCACCTCGGCCGCCCCCCCCCACCCCCCCCCCGCCCCCCCCCCCCCCCCCCCCCCCCCCTTCACCGCTCACAGCGCCATGGCCGACCTCGCCCCCCCGGGCAAAAGTGGGCGGCGAGCCTTGTTGTCTCGCGTGTCCGCGCCGCCGGCATCGAGGAGGACGAGAAAGACATGAGGAAACCCGTGACAAGGTGGGCGCGCAACAAAACACTCCATCCTCCGCATTAGCACGCACCCACTCGTGGCTAACTTGTGCCGCGCGCAGGTTCGTCCGGGAGCGCCGTAAGGCCCACCTCAACGCCAAGGCTTCCACAGTGCCAGCGGCGCAACTCGTGGTGGCCGAGGAGGCCGCATCCTCAGCCGCTTAAAGGCGAAACGATTGTGGCTTGTTGTGGGTGTCTGGGCACAGGGGGCGTCCCGACGCCAAGGTAAGGAAGCTCATGGCGGCGTCGTCGACGGCACAGCCTCCCGGGGTGGTGAAGACACTGACGGATGACAAGAAGCGGAAGAGGCCAGTGAAGAAACGCCGAGGTAAGAAACTGACGGTCGCGGAGTCGGAGGCGGAGTCGGAGGCGCAGGCGGAGGCGGAGGCGGAGGCGGAGGCGGAGGCAGCGAGATCGTCGAAGCGGAGGGTCCCCCGGGCACGCAAGAACAAGAAGAAGCAGTAGCCCCCGCCCCCTTTACCCCCCCCCCCCCCCCCCCCCCCCAGGCGGGAGCGGCTGGCGGCGAGGGGGGGCGGGGGGGGGCGGGGCGGGCGTGGTCCCCCCGCCCCCGCACCCCCCCCCCCCCCCCCCCCCCGGGGGCCACATCCCCCGATGGCAGCTGTCGCGAATATTGTAATTCAATCATTCTTCGGCAAACCGCTGCCTGCCCCCGCCCTCCCCCTCGCGAATATTTATGTAACGTGAGCACTCTTTGGCAAAACATGGCAGCCAAACCGCCCATCTGATGACCTTTGATCGGACGGCTGGCAGGCCCGATCAGCAGTACTAGTACTGCAAATTCCCCAGTGTTACCAAATACGTACGGCTGCGATTTGCGCTCCCATGTACTAATAGTCGTACTTATCCACAGGACGACTAGGGTTCGTGCCCGGGTACCGGGTACCGGGTACTACATCCCCGGTACCGGCGTCATAAATATATCGCGTACTACCCGGTACTACACGGACAACCTTGTACCTTGTACGTCAGTGCCATGTACGCTTCACCGGGCTGGTACGACTGCCAGAATGATGACAAAAAGGATTTATCGCCCGCCGGCAATAACGCCGGATGTACTCGCACGTAACTGGATGGACGTGCCGCCACCAGCAGCAGCCTTCACGGATAAATAATAGTCGCTAGTAGTAGTGCTTCGTCACCTGTATGTCACATCTGAATCTCACAGTGTGCGATGCGCCAGGCCAAGCTGAGCCACCGGCACCAGCGGCGGATCCAGAGCGTGTCGCCAATCAGGCCCTCCTGCCGACTAGCATTCCGAATCCAGACACTGTGCGCGTATGCTCCTACGGAGATCACTGCCGGGTGGCCGTTGTTGGTGGCCCGCAGCTCAGTAGCTGTGGAGAGCCAGGATGCATCAACTCGCTGCATCATCTTTGCCAGGGCGAGTACGAGGCCAAGTTCTCGGAACTCTTTGCCAACTGCGACATGCGTAAGCTTTGTTTGCCTTGCCTCAAAAAGCAGGCAAAGGACAATGGACCGCTGCCGCCTCCAGGAGACGGCGCTGGCGGCGCGCCCAGTGACGCGGACATTGCGGCTTCATCCCTTCTCGCCTCTGCCGTCTCACAGAGTATGGTCGTTCCCCTGATTCCTTAACGCCTTTATGCGTCGCCTGTCTCACTGTCCGTTCTCTTCAAAAATGCTGAGTATATCCACGGTATTACAGGCGCGCCAAGCCCCGCAAGGCCACTACCACAATCAAGGCCACTAGCGCCACCAACGCGACCAACACCAGCACCGCTCGCGCCAGCACCCACTGAAGCTACACCTGGTCCAGATAATGGGGAGGGCTCGCGTCAGGGTGCTTGTCCATTATTGCCTCAGCGCCAGCACCATCGTTCGTACAAAACAAGGATGGCAGCGCTGTGGCAAACCGGGAGCTGTTCCTGGATGTCGTCGATACGAGGTCCAAGTGGGAGGACACGCAGTGCGCTGTGAACCTGTTGCTGCCTGTCAGCGACGCCCTGCAGTTCATCGAGGGCAACACCACGAGAGTTTCCTTCGTGTACCTCATCATGCTGCACATTGGCAACGATGTGGCACAATGGACCTCCGGAGCGCTTGATGGTGTGCTGCTGGATGGGCAAGAGCCTTTGTCTGTGAAAGCTTTCCGTGCCTTCCATGCTATATGGGGAGCGACTGGTCGCATTCAAGCTGGGCTTTACGATGATGTTCACATGGTGGCCTATTTCCTGGATCCCTTCCTATGCCGGCTTGTTGAAGAGCTTCCTTTGAATGCTATTGGCGCATTCCAGAAGATCTTTGGCAAGTTTTGCGATGACGTGGAACTAGCCCAGTGCGTCAACGAGTCCATGAAGTTCCACAACGGCGATGGCGGTTATGGCATGATGAAGGACTTTGCTGAGCAGACTCACCAGCGGGAGTTTGCGCGGTTGAAGGAGAAGTACTTGCGGGACCACAACTTGGGCAAGCTGCCTCACTGTGTGTGTGAGGCTATCATGTACTGCCAAGCTGCCATGAGCAATGGTAACTGCGCTATTACATGGTGGAAGACAATGGGCAAGACTGTGAAGTATGCAAAGAAGTTGTCTGAGATAGCAGTCAGGGTTTTGTCGCTTGCACCTACCGCAACGCCCGTAGAGCGCATGAACAGCATACACAAACTGATTCAAACAAACGGGCGGGCTGCTCTAAAACATCAGCGCGTAGTGAAGCTGATGTTTTGCTATGTCAACATGCGGCTGCTTGATTCCATAGATGAGGAGGTGGTAGGTATGATAGAGGATATGCTGCTCCAAGAGCTGGCTGCGATGGATGCTGCTGCCGCATCTTCGAATGTTACTGGCAACGCAACCAACCGCGAGGGAGATATTGGTGATGCTGCGCTAGCCAATGTTGATGAGGGCGCGGGTTGATCAAATTTGGTGATTTGGTGTAATAATGTTATTGGCTAGCTACTTGCAGCAGTAAATGTGAAGTAGGCATGCCGGCCTTCTCATCCTTCTGGCACGCATTGTTATGTGGGACGTCACATGCATGTTTTTACGACTAAAAGCAGTTAGTATCAGCATCATCATGATCAGGATTAATATCAACAGCATAACAGGAGCAATACGGGTACTCCTGGCATTAATAATAATTAATCTGACGCTGACTGATGAACACATAATCAACTTCATTTAATTTGCCCTCTCGATCTGCGACGATATAGCGTACGAGTATTAGCGAGCACTGTTCCACTGTACGTACCTAGGTACATGAACTCGTGCACGATGAGTAGTCGATGAGGCAGTCGAGGCATGTACGACAGTACCTGTACGAGGCAGTCGATAGGGGACGCGAGTACAGGGCACCCGTAGATGCCCAGATATGCAGACGAAGGACGGGCCGAGCGCGCACTTTTCGCCAGTGTTTAGATGTTTCAAAGATTCTCAGAATGATTCTGAGAATCATTCTAGATTTAGAATGATTGCAGAATAATTCAATCCGCTCTTTCAACATTCCGGGATTTTGGCACCTATAAGCGTCGCTACCAGTATACGAGCGACGACATTATTATATTACTACTACTACTATACTACTACAGTAGTAGTACTGGTATCGCGGCGGTAGCAAGTACTGAGAGAGTATGTGGGGGTGTTTTGGGTCAAGAATTCGCTTCGCTCATTCCCGACCACAAAACGCCCCCACAAAGCCGCCGACCAGTACAAAAATAATTAAGCCGGGGCTCCTGCTTGCCGGGGCGGGAAATGAAGTGATCGGTAGTTCTACAGGTAGCTTCGGTAGTTCGGCGGGTAGATCCGGTAGCTCGGTAGTTCTCGGTAGTTCCCAGTACTTATTGCAGTACTCTATTCGGTAGTTCTCGGTAGTTCTGGTAGCTCGGTAGTTCTCGGTAGTTCCCAGTACTTATTGCAGTACTCTATTCGGTAGTTCTCGGTAGTTCTGGTAGCTCGGTAGTTCTACAGGTAGCTTCGGTAGTTCGGCGGGTAGATCCGGTAGCTCGGTAGTTCTCGGTAGTTTCCAGTACTTATTGCAGTACTCTATTCGGTAGTTCTCGGTAGTTCTGGTAGCTCGGTAGTTCCTAAAACCCTAAAACCTGACCAGTATTATTAAAAATAATTAAGCCGGGTCCCTACTTGGGGATTTTTGGGTCAAGTGCGGGGCTCACACTCACACCACCAAAACGACCTCGCTAAATCGCGGTGGAGGCCCTTCGTCAACCGTCATATGAAGTCGGTAGTGCGTGTACGAAGCTGGGGTTGTGACACTACCCTGAAATAGGTATGCGTCATCAGTAGGAATGTCGTCGGAGTCAAAGTCCGTGTTATGTACTCTACACTGCTGTACTTTGTACTGCGGGAGCCGACGAAGGAGCGAAGAACTGGCGACTGAGACGGACGAGAACGAGTACAAGCCAAGCGAAGTACGAGTATGAGCATTGCAAGTGCGAGTACAAGTGAAGGCGAAGTACTGGTACGAGGACGACGAGGCGTCAGTACGAGCGACTACCAGGCGACTAGTAATGCAGGACAGTATTACGAGTACCCACATGGGGTGCGAGTAACCTGTACTTACGCCTGCGTACCAGCAGGAGCGCGATTGTCGTACGCTATGGTGTCACCTGCTAGAGGATGATGATACCAAGCGTTAGGTGGAGCGCTGCCTTAGTGAGTATTAGTGGTAGGTACTAGAACCTACTAGAACCATCTAGAACGCTATAGCATTTGCTATAGCAATAGTAGATAAATATTATATCACTGTGCTGCGGACAGACGAAGGTGCTAGGAACCTGTCTGTAGTTAGTTGTGTGTTACTAAAATAGCGACGGGCCGCGGATTAGGACCGCACACGTCGATTTTAGTATTAGTCTAGTAGTTACACGCAGCACAAGTGGCGGGAATTGGAATCAATACGCAGCGCACGGAATGACGGAAACCAGCGACTATAAATAGGCCGGCAAAACCACCGCCGGGCAAGTCACCCAGGTTACCGGCATTCCGGTATTGTAAGAATCCCTTTTTCCAAATCTCTGCTCATTATTCCTGGCCGTGTGGAATAACGATCCAATGGGCCCTCGACTCAGCTCCTGCTTTAGGACTATCTTTGGCTAGACGACTATTCGGCCTAAGTCCTAACGGGGCTGTAACAGCCCCGTTAGGACTTAGGCCGAATAGTCGTCTAGCCAAAGATAGTCCTAAAGCAGGAGCTGAGTCGAGGGCCCATTGGATCGTTATTCCACACGGCCAGGAATAATGAGCAGAGATTTGGAAAAAGGGATTCTTACAATACCGGAATGCCGGTAACCTGGGTGACTTGCCCGGCGGTGGTTTTGCCGGCCTATTTATAGTCGCTGGTTTCCGTCATTCCGTGCGCTGCGTATTGATTCCAATTCCCGCCACTTGTGCTGCGTGTAACTACTAGACTAATACTAAAATCGACGTGTGCGGTCCTAATCCGCGGCCCGTCGCTATTTTAGTAACACACAACTAACTACAGACAGGTTCCTAGCACCTTCGTCTGTCCGCAGCACAGTGATATAATATTTATCTACTATTGCTATAGCAAATGCTATAGCGTTCTAGATGGTTCTAGTAGGTTCTAGTACCTACCACTAATACTCACTAAGGCAGCGCTCCACCTAACGCTTGGTATCATCATCCTCTAGCAGGTGACACCATAGCGTACGACAATCGCGCTCCTGCTGGTACGCAGGCGTAAGTACAGGTTACTCGCACCCCATGTGGGTACTCGTAATACTGTCCTGCATTACTAGTCGCCTGGTAGTCGCTCGTACTGACGCCTCGTCGTCCTCGTACCAGTACTTCGCCTTCACTTGTACTCGCACTTGCAATGCTCATACTCGTACTTCGCTTGGCTTGTACTCGTTCTCGTCCGTCTCAGTCGCCAGTTCTTCGCTCCTTCGTCGGCTCCCGCAGTACAAAGTACAGCAGTGTAGAGTACATAACACTCTCACCCTGTTAATGAACAGCGGCCGCGCTGTTCGCCAGTACGTTCAGCAGAACTCGGTCGTCGTTGTAGAGTCGCGTAGCCAGAATATGTTCAGATATGTACAGGTGATGACACTCGTCATAGAGGCAGCCCCCTCGGAAAAAAAAATCCTCATGGTCGAGTATCATCTGGTGGTGCAGCAAGTTGCAGCAAATCGCCACCTATGGCACCGATAGGTGTCGTTCGATGGGTAGCCACAGAAATGCAGCAGTCTTCGAGCTCAGCCTCGTCTTGTCGAACTGTCGCAAGTCCCCATTGACTCGTAGCGTGTGCGCCATCGCTCCATGTTGCCATCGGAACGCACACTCGCGTAGCCTGGTCAAAGATCTCATACGAAAGGCTCTTGCGTCGCAGTTCGCCGAGTTAGCAAGCTCGCATCTTGGCATCTCAGCGGTGTCGACATTGGTACGCAGCGCGTCGGTATATTTGTCGCAAAGCAGAAAGTCAATGGTGTGTCATCGCTGCTCGCGATACCGTAGGTGGGACACTTGTCGCTACCTGTAGCAGCTCTCGTGCTCGCAGTCGCTCATCGCGGAACCGTAGTCTCATGTAGTCCACGGATTTTTCTTCTCTCGATGTCGGTCAAAGCTCGTAGCAGGGCTGGTAGAGGGAATCATGGGCCAGTACCTTATACAGTACTTCCGCAAGTAGATAACCGTCCCATACCGAATATCTCCTCGCCATTTGTAGTCGTGGTCATCTTCTCATCGCAGCAGTACAATACCTCCGTCCCATACCGGTGATACCGTATTTGGTTCTGATGCATTGAGTCGTAGACATACTTGTGCAAATATCCTCCTGTTTTTCCTGTATTTTGCACTCTTGGCCTCAACAGTAGTAGATTCGTAGTCGCTGCTTCGCGGTGTCTCCCACTGTGGTACGACGCGCTTCGTTCGGTACCGTACAGCATACAGCATGTACAGGCAGGTAACGCGCCGAGTCTCGGTCGCCTCTCCGCAGCTCCCATTGCGCCATCGTCGCGTTGGCCGTCGTCGAGTCTTCTGTCTTGGCAGCAGGCAGCAGGGTCTCCTCCGCCATACCGCATCATGTCGAGAGAAATGCGCGCGTTCGGACATTGAGCCGTGGTCACCCAGGATTTTCACCTGACGGCTCATGTCATAATCTCGCAGCGCTCTCCTCGAATCTGAGTCTGCAGCTGTTTTGTACTAGCGTACGAAATTAATCGTACCAGCACCTCATGGTTGTACCGGTAACCACAGCTGTTCTGTCTTCTTCGTCTTCTGAGTTCGATTTTCATGTGGCAGGTTCATTCTTCATCGCAGAAAAAAAAATCTGCGGTTCTTCTCGTTCGCTATACCTGCTCGTTACCATTACTGTACAGATAACGGCAGATACAGGTCGGTTCTGGTTGATGTCGCGCCATCGCCAACTCGCGTCGTCGGAACTGTAGCTGGGGTCGCGAGTCGCACGTTGCTCCGCCCTCATGGCTTCGCAGCTTGCAGCGTCATCGTTACACATATCAGATCGAACGTTCGGCTGCTCCTTGGTACTCGCGATCTTCGTCCCTTCGCTAGTTCATAATTTCGCTCGCTCGTTGTCGCATCCTCCTCATCGTCGCTACATCGTTCTCGCCACGTCGAACTTGACTTCATCTATCAAAGCCGGTGCGCATCCTCGGTGGGCGTCCCCGCCATAGGATCCTTGACATCTGAAGTCTTCTTCTGTCCCTATCTCGCCTCTCGCTCTCGTCGCTATGCCGCTTCTCTTGTGGAATCCGGAACCATGTGCTCCGGTCACCGCTCCGAAACCAAGTGTTTCGTCGCACGGCTAGGAATAATGAGCAGAGATTTGGGAAAAGGGATTCTTACAGTACCGGAATGCCGGTAACCTGGGTGACTGGCCCGGCGGTGGTTTTGCCGGCCTATTTATAGTCGCTGGTTTCCGTCATTCCGTGCGCTGCGTATTGATTCCAATTCCCGCCACTTGTGCTGCGTGTAACTACTAGACTAATACTAAAATCGACGTGTGCGGTCCTAATCCGCGGCCCGTCGCTATTTTAGTAACACACAACTAACTACAGACAGGTTCCTAGCACCTTCGTCTGTCCGCAGCACAGTGATATAATATTTATCTACTATTGCTATAGCAAATGCTATAGCGTTCTAGATGGTTCTAGTAGGTTCTAGTACCTACCACTAATACTCACTAAGGCAGCGCTCCACCTAACGCTTGGTATCATCATCCTCTAGCAGGTGACACCATAGCGTACGACAATCGCGCTCCTGCTGGTACGCAGGCGTAAGTACAGGTTACTCGCACCCCATGTGGGTACTCGTAATACTGTCCTGCATTACTAGTCGCCTGGTAGTCGCTCGTACTGACGCCTCGTCGTCCTCGTACCAGTACTTCGCCTTCACTTGTACTCGCACTTGCAATGCTCATACTCGTACTTCGCTTGGCTTGTACTCGTTCTCGTCCGTCTCAGTCGCCAGTTCTTCGCTCCTTCGTCGGCTCCCGCAGTACAAAGTACAGCAGTGTAGAGTACATAACAGTCCGCTTGAAAAAATGTATTTGTTGCCTTGTTTGCGGATGGGATCACGGTGTACGACATGTTTGTGTAAACGGCAAGATCGGTCCAGTTTGTACCGTTGTTGGACCCTTGAAGTGTACAAAACTCCACTAGCTTGTCATTCCATGCTGTCGTGTTCCAAAGCCGCACGCCGGTAACCGTGGCGGGTGCCGGAAGCTGGATGGCGAGGAAGTGCGGTGGCGAGTTAGCAGCATTGGCAACCCATGCCTCATATGAAGCTCCGCTTTTCCTATCGAATGCCAGCCATCCTTCATAGTTCACACCGGCATTACCCGACTCGGTCACTGTGTATCCCTGGTCGCTATAACCACTGAGTGCTGGGACCGGAACAGCTGGTACACTTGTTGTATGGCTACCTAGGGGCTGAATTCCCGACGAGTTCCCTTCGCCATCGATGAGTTCTACGCAAAACCAATACTGAGTTCCGGGCGATAGACCTGTAACCGTTTTCAAACCGTTATCGTAATCGTAGCTCACACCGGGGTCGATAGTGCTGGTCGCGGTGCCTATGAAATCCGATGTCACCGTTGTAAACGACCCGACTGGGATGTTGTTTGTGGTGTTCTGATACAAACGTATCTCCGAGAAGCCGCTCATTTTGCTTATGAAGAGCAATTTTCCAGCGATTTCGGGATCTGGGGCGCCCTTTCCTCCAGTCTCGTGATGTCCGCCGCGACGTGCCTTATGAAATCAGAAATATTACGGTACGCCCCGTCGTCCACCGAACTTAAAAATGATTCCATATTGATCTCCCGGACCAGCTCGGAGTATCTCGTGGATACCTCATCGTGTTTGTTATAACGTTCCGACCATCCCATTGTACTGGACAGGCTCGAAACGGCTCCCGCGAGGAGCGAAAGGCACCCGGATACGGTCACGGCTATACCGATTTCGCCGGTATGCCTAATACCGAAAACAATGTTAACGCATCCGACCGCCAAACTGATCATAATGTTGCTGTATATCACCGCATCGTACCGTTTCTTGAAATACCGGTAAGCGTCCCCATGAATCTTTCGTTGTTTTCTGGACAACTCGCGCCACCGAAGCAATAACGGATTTTCGATGTCGATACTGACGGGCTCGGAGCCGGCGCTCATTTTTTAGTTTCGGAATACAATTTGGCCATGTATCGAAGGATCGCTAAACCCAATCTCAAGATTTTGACGGCTTGCAATATCGGATATTTCGTACCCCAACGAGTTGGTTTTGATTGAAGTCGTAAACCCTAGCAAAGTGTTTCGCCCCACGAAGGTTGCAATGGTTGGAGTGTTGCTTCTGAACTGGCTGATGTTGACCGTGACCACAGAGTTGCTCATTATCTAGAGGCGAAGAGATCATGCCGTGTCGGAAAAGGAGAGGCCTATATCGACGGCCGTCTCCTCAGATCCAGCCGTAGCCGTCAGCGTAGACGAGTCTAGTGTCGGGGGAGTGGTATCAGCAGCGGTTGTGAGCGTAGCAGGAGTTGAAGCTGCGACTGCGCTCTCGTTCCCGACCTGGTCTCTCGCCAGTAGCCATCCGTAGTATGAGGTCCCCGGCGATAGCCCCGTAACCGTGTGAGACGTGACATTACCAGCGAGAGCTGTTCCCGAAGCCTTGATTTCGGCGGCAGTAGGGGCGGTGGTTTGTGTGTCTGAGACCCATAGGTACAAAGACTGTACCGCGTCATTGTCGGTAGCCGAGATCGTGACTGCGATCTCCGAGGTAGCTGGGGTACCGGCGGCCAGAGTGAAGGTGGAGATGACCGGGTCGGTGTTGTCTTGTGTTGTATAAGCGCCAAGAGGGGTGATGCTCTCGTTTCCGCTGCCATCGATGAGCCTAATCCAGTAGTACCGGAGAGCGTTTGGGGCACCCACATCGTATGTATAGGAGAGACTCGATCCCGAGATGTTTGCACTAACGTCCGTTTCTGTGCGCGTACCCATATCGTTGACTGTGTTCACGCCGAGGTGTGCTTGAGAGACGACCATTGTTTGTTCAAATTCAAAGAGAAAAGCAATGTCTGATTCTGACAACGTTGTCTCGACCGACGTTAGAAGCGCAGAAAGAAGACCCGGGTCGATCGAAAAGCCTTTCCCGAAGAGCTCGACGAACGCCATCCTAACTTTATCCATACCAAACCCGATAAGCGGGCCGGGGAACTCGATACTCTGTTCTGAAGTCCCGAAGGTGTGGCGGTTCATTTTAATGACGAGGTCAGTAAATTTCCTCAATCCGCTCGGTAGAATGTTATACAAACTACGTAGTGTGATGCATCGTTCATGAGCGCGTATGACACAGCATCACGGAGCTCCAATGTTAGAAACCCCATATGGTCCAAAGGAGGCCTAATAGGAATCCCCACCGTGTCGCTGCAGACAGGTTTGATGCTTTGCTTGTAGCCGAAGTACTTTTCGCCTGAGTCATCGTTGCTCCCAGGTAGGTACGCCAAAACGCTTCGGTTTTGGTGCGGATCGATAACAAAGCTTGGGGTCGATATCACAAGCCCGGGGGGCAAGGAGCCTAGTGCCATGTCCACATACACAGGTGAGCAATAGCTCACCGCCACGTTCCAGGGGGTCGTGCGATCCATTTCGAAGGTTTTGAAATCGAACGGGATGCTCACAACGCTCGAGTCGTTGTTGACAAGAGTCGCTAGATTGTCGCCGCTATTGACCCACAAATGATAGAAGCTTTGGGCGATTGGCCTCTCCGGTTCATCTGTCCAAAACACAAGGCTGAAACTGAAATCCTCGTTATCAAACGGTCTGAAAAGGAATATCTCGCGGGACGTGGGGGTATGTGTTTGGAAAAGTCTGAACTGGAGCTCTCCCAGGGTCGCCAGTTGGTCGCCCAGGGTTATACCTCCGCAACAACTCGATTGGAGGTATGGCGTGTCGGCCATTACCCCGTAATAAGCCGTCTGGCGAGCCGAGGGCAGGAGCGCCAGGATGGGGTCCTTGTTACCCTGATTCCAAGCCTTGTGTGTGTTGATCGTCGGAAACGACAAGCACGTCAGAAGGAGCGATAGCGACCGCTGAGTGTTTTGTTCATAAGAGGCTCCGATTGATGACCCCACGACTGGCGTTATCCATTCAACACCGAAGCGCACCAGTTTACCGGCAAACTCGTTGAGACGACCCCGCCCCATATCAAACGCAAAGTCGTACATCTCCCCGCGAGACCTGTCCGCTGAATTTACAAGGATCCGGCTTATCATTTATGTATTCCACCTAAAAAACCGTCTGGGCCATACCGCTAGGGTCAATGAAGAGGACCGCGTCCTGATGAGTGAAAGTATCGATACGGAGAGGTGCAGTAAGAGCGTCATCGAACTGAGCCTTTAGGTAAATGGTGGATGTGCTCACATCTACACCGCTCTCGGAAACCATGCTCTTGTGGGACTGGGTCTCGAGGTCCTGGGCCAAAATGTAGGTTCCCTCACTCGCCACCCATGTCGATTTTTTGATCTGCCCGTGGTGGTCTAGAGCGCCGAAAGCATGGAAAGCCTTCTGAAGCTCAGCGAACGCCTCAGCATTTGAATCAACAGGTTTCTGAGGAGTCAGTTGACCACCAACGTCATAATGCCAACGACCCTCATCCCCGAAGGGGTTGGTGCGTGTGGAGACGTATTTCTTAGTTCCTTCAGCTACATTAGCTTGCAGACGGAACATACTGAATATCGTCTTCAATGAACGGTAATTGCCAGAGATAAGTGTATTGATTAGCGTAGAGCCGCTCTCGACGCTCGAGGCGTGGTTGCTAAAGGTGGTCATGGGGATACGATAGCCACCCGCATTCGCCTGGGAAATTGCGTTGGCCACATAACCATCCAGCTTGATCATTTCCGCGCAAAACTCGACGTCAATCACATCCCATACGCGTGATGCGGTTGAAACCTGGGCGTCCTTCTCCGAAGCGAGGGTAAGATTCAAACGAAGATGGTTCCGTACCATATCACCGACGGGGAGGTACTTATGCTGCATAGTTCCGAGTACGCCAGACAAAAGGGGGAGACACACTGTTATATTAGCGCTCCCGGCAATTGTCGCGCCAGTACGGGCACTAGTAGCCCTGCCCTCGGTGACACTACCCCCAAAGGCGGTTTGCTGAGTATTACCCTGAGAATCCTCTAGCAGGGCCACCAGCGCCGGATATTGGTCAATGTATTCCAACACGTTGCTACCATAAACAATCTCCAGCAGACGGATAACCGAGTGGGCGGAGTAGTCCAAGACCATGCTATTACCGGCAGTTTCATCCTTGTTGCGGATCTTGAATTTGAGGTACGACTGCTTCGTGTTGAGATACTCCCCCTTGTTACCGCACGGGACAGCAATCTGGATGGTCTCGCCAGGTTTGAATTCGCGCCCGTTAATAGGAGGAATGTTGTGGCGGTACTTCATGGCCGAAACGGCCCGAGGTTTTGCTGCGTACACGAAAGAGTCCGAAAGGCCGCTCATGGTTTTGATTCATACTTACAAAAAGTTTTAACTGCCTCGCTCCAGAGGGGAACCTCGCCCCTTGATCGATCGATAGGCATCCTTTACAGCACCGGCCCCGGCTTTAGCGCCGGCGAAATCGAGGCCCCTCCCAGCGATAGCATTTTCGGCCACGCCCGCGAGTGTTCCGACACCTTTTGCCGCGGCACCCACGGAACCAGCTAGAGCGGCGGCCTCGGGGCCGATACCTGGGATGGCGGATAAGACTGGGGTTGCTCCAAGCAGGAAATCGCCCACCTTATTTCCGGCTGTGCGTATTCCGTGAGAGACTTTGGTCCCGAAGCTGCGGAGAGAGCGACCGAATTTTGAGAAGAAGCTCATGTTTTGATACGAGATCACAAAATATGATCAAGCCATCGCTTCACGTCCTTGCAGCTGCAAGCCGTGCGCGTATCTCTTCTACATCAACCCCATCATCAACGTAACCGATTGCATTTGCAATACGTTCGCGGAGTACTTCTACCGGCCCTTCCTTAGCTCTCGCCGAAAGCCCCAGCTCTGTCATTTTAACTAGAGCTTGATCACGACTCAGGGTATAAGGATTTGCATTAAAACCGCTATCAATGGTGGCACCGTCCCTCACTAATCGCGACCGCTCGGCCGACCCGCCTAGGGTATGTCCGTCCGTACTGAGTCCCAAGGGAAGCCCGGTATTTTGCGGTGCCGCTATTGGCTCCAGCGGCCTCGTTCCGAAGCCGTTATCAATGCTGACGGGTGAATAGCTTGAGTACCCCTTTTCGAACGGGATGAACGGCGGCATAGATGATGCCTCCCCACTGCCGCTTATTCCTGATTGAACCACGTTTACTCGCACGGTCTGCGTTGTATTACCTCTACGCGCCCGGGGTCTGCGTGCGGCCGGCTTCTTCTTGGAAGCTTTCTTTGCAGGTTTCTTCGATTCTTTATTAGTCCTCGGCATGGCTCTTTATTAAATCAAACCGCTTATAAAATTTTGTTTGCTCGACGTCTGCAAAAAGGAAAGAGTATTGGGAGTCAAAAACAAAGCGCATGAGCCGCTCCGCCTCTGATTTGTCCATAGATATCAGCTCTTCGAAAATTGCGGTATATTCCTTTTTGTTTCTCGGTTTGAACATGGCGAAATGAGACAACGTTTTGCGTATGGAAAGAGGCATTGCGATATACGACTGTACTAGAACTATTATAGAAAGGCGGTAGTGCCGGCGGTTGTATATAAGATCCTTGAGCTCACGTTGAATATCGGCGTCTTTTAACGCTACGGTTACGTCGTCTAGGATAAGTAGAGAGCTCTTTTTGTCCGCCGCCGCGTCCTTAACAGAAGCGGTTATGTTTTCTAGACTACTATAGTCTAGCTCATCATGGATACGCTCGTGGCCCTCGAACGGGTTGTTTTTTAGGCTAGCCACGGAGTGAGATGGCATGACGACGTGTACATGATGAAACGCCTTGCAATATGCATTCCTGCTCGTGAGGAGGTTGATCATGAGCGACGTTTTACCGCTCCCGGCCGATCCAATGATCGCCATGAAAAATGGCCGGCACGGAAGTGGTTTCTCGATTTGCTTCGATATCGGTTTGTCGCAAAGAAATACCGGGGGATTAAGCTTGAACGCCGACCTCTCGGCTATTTCGAATTCTTTTTTCGGCATTGCTTTTTGATCTTACTTTTGATTTCCTTAGCACCAGCCTCCGCCCAACACTGAATCTCGAGAAGCTCACATTGCTCAGGCGTAAATCCCGGGTAGTTTGCCGCCCACCAATCACGCTTACCGTAATTAGGTTCGCGTAGCAGCAAAAAATCGATGGCGCTAATCTCAGGCTTGGTCTGTTTGTCATTCATTTTTTCTATTATAGATAGAAAAAGCATGAACCCATGGACGATAGCATGGAACAGCCTGGTAGCCCTCGGAATGATGACGTACTTGAGCGAGTGTCTGGTGAAGGCTCGAGTGATGAGCAAAACCCCGAACCAGAAAGAGGAGTAACCAAGCGACCGCCAAGCAGTCGGCAGTCCAAACATTTGCAACAAGCTCGTCGCGCAAAGAGTGAAAAACGATTGTTAATGGAAAAGCTTTATGCCGAGCACATGGCTCCCAAACCACCGCCAAAGGCTACTGGGGCTGTGACAAAGCCGAAGCGTGCTAGAGCGCACAAGCCTGCGGCTCCCCCGGTAGAGGAAGTAGAAGAGCCAAAGGCTACTGATCAGTTTCAATTCGTGATATACTAATCAAATGTTGCAGCAGTTGTTTCTCGATACGCAGCACAGCGACTTCGTGCTTCAAGACGGTACCCATGTGTTTTGGCTCCCCGACTCGATTATCGCCCCAGAAAGGCATTATTTAGAGGCCCGGCTTCTAAATGTCTGGATCCCACACACCTTCTACAGTGTTTTCGAACACAACGATACGCTCGCGGTGAGGTTCTTCCCCCCTGGTGATCCAAGCGGCCGATACGAGGAAATCAAGTTGCCCCACGGAAATAGATCGATAGACGAGCTGATTGAGATAATCAACCCACAACTCCAGTACACGTTCGAAATGGTGTATTCACAGGCGACAAACAAGATCACGTTCGTATCCGACCACCTAGCCGAAATTGTCATAGAACCAGCCACTACTTGCGGCTCTTTGCTTGGCTTAACAGCGGGCGAGGTCAGTGTTGATGGGCAGCTGTCGGCGTCAAGGGGCGTCGACCTCACAAGGACCTCATCGATTTTCATGCGGACGTCGCTACACACCTCCAACCGCGATCCCATCACTAGGCGAACATCGGACGTCCTCGCAAAAATCCCAGTTACGTCGCAATTCAACGAACTAGAGCACTACTCAACCGATGCATGGGTGGAATGCAAAAACATCAATCTCTCTTACATTGTGTGTAGGCTAGAAGATGATAACGGCAGATTTCTTGATCTAAACGGGGGGCGATGGACAGCGACAATTAAACTACGAATAACCAAAAGCGATGAACCGATCCCGGACAGCGTCCGCGCCCTTGAAAGTCAACGGGAGGAGGAGGCTCGAGGTGGACAACAGCGAGCTACAGCTGGAGATAGCGAGCCTAAGCAACGAGATCGCAACGACCGGAGCAAATCTGATTGATCTTGAGGGGGATGTTGCTTCTCTCAGTAATGAGCTTTGGTTGGGCCAGGCTAGACAAGATTTGGAGCTCGAGACGGCTTGTAATGAGCTTTGGTTGGGCCAGGCTAGACAAGATTTGGAGCTCGAGACGGCTTGTAATGAGCTTTGGTTGGACCAGGCTAGACAAGATTTGGAGCTCGAGACGGCTTGTAATGAGCTTTGGGGCGATCAAGAGCGGCAGGACTTAGCCATTGCGACTCTGAGCAACGATGTTGCCGCTATAGACGTGACCAGCTACATACCACAAAGCGAAAAAGAGTGGTTCAAGGTCGATATCATTCAGCCCTTGGCTATCACACCAGACCCCGAAATCGGTATCATAGATGTGTACGGGCACCTCCGCGATCCGATAGGAGGGCTACATGATATCGGTGAACCCGCAAAGCCTTGGCGCCATGTATATGCCGAGGAAGCTACACTATCAAATCCAGAACATTTACGATTTACCTCTTTTCAAGGCGTTGAAGGCGATTACGGTTTATCGGACCTCATTGAGTACTCCACGTCGCTTGGCTCCGTAGTAAAGCTCCTGCCGGTTGAGGGGGGAAACGCAGTTGTGGGAACCGCCGCTGATACTCGAGACCTCGGCACATTTAACTTCCCATGGCGGGAAATCATCGCCGATGAGCTAACGGCGTATGTTTCAGTAACAACGCCCCGGCTCCAGGAGAAGATATGGAACCAGGGTATTACGGTGAAAGGTGATCTTATACCATTCGACAACAATCCAGGGTTCCCGCCTCTGAGCCGCGTGGGGAACTCCACCTTCCCGTTTTTCGAAGGGCATTTCGGCAACCTCTACGCCGGCAACCTCTTCGCGAACGATTCCGGCGGAACAACGCGCCGCGTTCTGCTGGAGGGCGACACGGTTTCAGGGTCTGTCAATTGGGAGGACGTCCTCAACAAACCTACTATTTTTAGTGGAAGCTACACCGATCTCACAAATACACCAGACATACCCGTTGTGCCAGCTTGGGTGGATAGCTTACAAAACAATGTGTCATTAAGCGGATTTAACAATGACCTGGTGCTCACAGCGGATAGTGTCGAGTGGGTGGATGTGCTCAATAAGCCGACGCTTTTTAGCGGAAGCTACACCGATCTCACAAATACACCTGCTTGGGTTGCCACCTCGCAAAACAATGTATCTCTCAGCGGATTTAACAATGACCTCGTGCTCACAGCGGATAGTGTCGAGTGGGCGGATGTGCTAAATAAGCCGACGCTTTTTAGCGGAAGCTACACCGATTTGGCGGATAAACCGACAATCCCAACTGTGCCCTCGTGGGTGACTAGTGCACAAGGCTCAATCCTACTAAGCGGATTCAACAATGATCTAGTGCTCACGGCCGATAGCGTTGAGTGGGCGGATGTGCTCAATAAGCCTACGCTTTTTAGCGGAAGCTACACCGATTTGGCAGATAAACCGACAATCCCAACTGTGCCCTCGTGGGTGACTAGTGCACAAGGTTCAATCCCACTAAGCGGATTCAACAACGACCTTGTGCTCACGGCGGATAGTGTCGAGTGGGTGGACGTCCTAAACAAACCGACGCTTTTTAGCGGGAGCTATACCGATCTGACGAACCGCCCGTCTTGGACGGACAACTTCATATACACGCAAAATGTCGGCCCTCAGATGTACCCCACCGAAACCACCAACTACGACATCGTCGCGCTCGACAGCGTCACGCCCACCTCCAACCTGGGGTACAACCTGGGGCAAGACCTGCTGAGATGGCTTTTCCTCTACGCCGGCACCGGCCGCTTCTCCGACGTCGTCGAAATCGGAACCATCGCCGACCGCGTACGGCTGGCCTACGACACCGCCTCGAACCTCATGACGCTCGACCGACCCCTCACACTCTCGCGAACGCCAGAACTGGACTCCGAGGCCGCTACTAAGGCCTACGTCGATACCGCGGTCGCCGGCGGCACCCCCGCGACGGACTGGGCCTCATTAACGGGGGCCTCGAAACCGCTCATAAACTACGACGGCTCCGATATGCTTTTCGGCGAAAGCGCCGTTCCAACCCTGAACCAAACGTGGGACCTGGGCAAGCCGAACACGAGGTGGCGTGATATCTACACCCAGTTCCTCACGGCGAGCACCGGGGCGTACGTCGGGTCCCTCGAGTGCGCACTCCTCACCGTGAACTCGGTGATGTCCATAAACGGGAACAAGATCACGCAGGTGGGGGCGCCCACCACAGGCACGGACGCTGTCAACAAATCGTACGTCGACAACGCGGTCGCGGCCGTGTCGAACGCTGGCGGCGCTTCCGACCTTTCCGAAGTCGAGGCCGCAAAGTTCATTCGGGTTGTAAACAACTACGGCGAGTATTCCCTTGCGCCCAACTACGATTACCTGGCCACCGTCGACTCGTCCGGATTCGCAAACATCATCTTCGGGGGAAACTACTCCGCCGACACCGGCGAGGAGGACCGCTCGCTCAGATGGCCCGAGGTGTGGTGCGAAACGCTCCAGTCGTCGTACATCGGCACGGAGGACAAAATCAGGCTCGGAAGCCTCCTCGGGATCACCGCCTCGGAGTTCACCGACCTGAAGTTCGTCACGGGTGGGGTGGAAGTATCCGGAAACATCGTCCCCAACAACAACCAATCCCACGACCTCGGAAGCGAGTCCCTCGAATGGGACCACATATACGTGAAAGACGTTGAAGTATCGGACGACGTCAAGGTCAGGAACGACGTACGCTTCATACGGAATGGCGCCAACGTGTGCCGCCTCAAAACCCACCCCGACGGGTGCGAAGTCGACGGGGACATGTTCCCCGACGGGACGGAAACGTTTTCGCTCGGGAAAATCGACAAGGTCTGGGACAAGATTTACAGCAAAAACACGTACGCCACGACCATCGACTCGGCCCAGTCGTACTCGCAGGACGTATACGCCACCGTCTCCGCCACCGTCAACACGCTCAACGTCCTGGGGGCCGCGGACTTCGGCAACAACACGCTCACCGGCGTCGCCTCGCCCACCGCCTCCAGCGACGCCATGACGAAGGGGTACGCGGACGCCAACTACCTCAGCCTCTCAGGCACGATCAACACCAACATCACCGTCCCCTCCCAGAGCGTGGTGGAGACGAACAGCACCCACCCCACGGCGAACCAGCTCGTCACGAAAAAAATCACGGAAGACAGATACTCCAGGAAAACTCACGACCACGACGGGGTGTACGCCGAACTCACGGTCCTGAACTGGATCAGCGAATTCCTCGCGGAAATGGCCGCGGCCACCACCCACGGGAACCTATCCGCATCCTCCGACGGCACCTTCGCCACCGCATCGTTCGACATACCCAACACGATCAGGTTCAAAATAAGCTCCACCCTCCTCGCGCAAAACGTCCAGACCGTGGACTCCGTCAGGCTCACGGTGAGGGTGTTCCACTCCGCCACGGGAGTTTACATAACGAGCGCCGACCAGGAACTAAGCCTGTCGTTCGACCAGGCCACAAACACGATTCTCGCCTCGCAGACCGGTTCGCTATCCTTCGGGGCGTCCACCACGCTGGTTGGGGATCTGAGCATCAAAGTTGTCATCGACGCAAAAATTGCAGGATACAGGCGACCCGTCATGACCGCAAACGCCCAAGGAGAATGGTCCTCCCCGTCGGTGATCAGGATGGATCTATAAACGCAGAAATACCACTAATTTGTAGTGTTTGCGATGGGAAAGCAAAGCTCGCGTTTAGGTACTAAATTTGTCATGCCGGCATGACTTGGCACTACTACGTTACAGTTTTAGTAGTTAAAGCAAATGCAAGCATCGGCCAACGCCATCCGCCTAGCGCGCATTCGCGGGCACATCGAGGCTGCCGAAGACCCCGTACGCGTGTTTGCTGACGAGTATGACAATGGCGATGCGGATGTCAAAGATGCTTTAAGAGAGGTGTGGGAAGCCAAATTTATGTCCCGAACAGAAGACCCTACAAAAGCCGAGAGGCGGTTTGCTCAATATCTTTCTCTTGGACGCCGGGCTAAGCCGCGGCGTACCAACCGCGCCATAAAGGATGTTATTGGGCTGGCCGCCGGTGCACGAACAAAGATCCAGTTCCTCCTTGGCAAGCCCGCCTCAACCCGGATGCCCGAGTGGATATGGGCGGTCGTATACAAAGTGCGCGTTAGGATGTTGTCGGCCGCTGCGCGTGCCGCCGTAGCCTCGAATTCACTAATAGCTCTCTTAGCGCCTATGATATACATAGGCCATCGGCGGGACTCGGCGGTTGTTAGAGAAAGGGTACGAATATCCGATGCTCGGCGCCGTACGCGCTCCGCAAACGGTCTGGTCGAACTAACTCGGTTGTTGCTTGGCGCTGGGTTGACTCATGGGACCGATTTCAAATTCGATGAATTTTGGACTGAAGAGGTGCTAGGTCGCGCCGATCATGGACACGGCCTAGAAGCTTCAAACGCGATAGATGCAAGCGTACGTGAGGACCAGGTTAGGCTAGACGTCATTACCTCGTTTCTCAACGGTACCACCCCGCGCCCATTCAATTCTAAGATAGACAATAGCTTGCTTGGTGTTACTAATATATCGGGTCTATTAGGACCGCATAGCAAGCCGCTAGCCCAACTAGACGTTCCGGCCCTCAAAGCAAAGCTCTCCAAAGCTAGAAGTGTGTTGGCGCGCAAGCGCTCTGGATACACACGTAAATTCATGAAGGACGAGACCGGCCAACGAGTGTTGCCTCAAATCGGTGTCACGGAAGACGGATTGGGGCAAAAGCGTACGGCTCAACTAACGCAAGCGCAACGCGCTGCTAAGTTACGCTCAATGAATGCTGTTTAAGCATCAACCATGGGCCCGTTTGGTCGATAGCTCGCTTCATTGATAACCGTGAGGCACCGTGTGGTACTTGCCGACCAACCGTCGCTTCGTGTAGTTGAAGCTTGCCTGCTTAGGCTGAACCACGGTGCGGATGTCGCTCCCCTTCCGTACGAAATCAAGGTGCCTGGCCTCTAGGAAATCGCTCTCGCCGTCGATTAGCTTTTTCATGCTTGCGAGGTTAACTCGTTGCGCATTCTCGTGGTTTAGCGTGAATCCCTTCATCTTTGTGACCTCCTTTCCCTCGATAGAGATAGTCGCATACGATTTGGGGCCCAATCCCCACGTATTCGCTCACCCACTCCTCAGACTCCCATTCGCCAAGGTACTTACCTTCCGCCACATTGTACTTGCCCGGCTCGTATTCGTACAAGATGCTGTCGGTATCGAAATACAACACGCGCGGGCCCAGCTTGGCCATTTCACGGTACAACCGCAAACGCGCTTGCGAGGTAACCATGGCGGCCACCGCGAGGTTGGTACGAGCCAAGCATGTCTTGTCTTCGCTTAGCTCCATATACTTGACATGGAGGCTGTCGCCGATAATGATCGAGTCCTTGATTTCCACCTCGCCCTTCGTATGGCGCGCCACGATAGAAGCCCAATGCTTGACCTCCGTGCAATACATGTCCGATGTTTGGTCGTTTTTCTGCCCGAATTTTCCCCATAGCGAGTTCAAGCTTATTTTGGCTAGGGCGCGCATACCCGGGTTGGCCTCAAGCTTCTCGCGCTCTAGCCGGAACCCAAACCTCTTCTCGTGCTCATCGATGAATTCGTCGATGTCGCCCTTTGGTGCGCCGCTCGCCTCAACCTTGGTTTTGAGATTGGCCGAAACGTACTTCCTAAAAAGAGTGTCAGACCTATCAAACACTAGTGCTTTGTACACCTTCAAAAGCTTGTACCCTTGCTTTAGCGCCTCCTCAAGCTCAGTTGAGCTAACAACAACATCACGCTTGGGCAGCAAGTCGAAAATCAGCTTGCCATCTTTCTTTTCCGGGATGACCGGGTGGAAGAGGTCATTAGGGCAGTCGAGATCGCAGTTGATGAAGCCGAAGTGCGTCTTCGCATACTCCATCATGGCTTCAACGTTGTCGAATACTCGCTCTTCGGTATCCCATGTTGGCACCCCTGCCGGTAGCTCATCGTAGAATTGCACGCTGGGGTAGAGGCTTTGCACGTCGACCTTGTGACCCATATTGCCCTCGGCTATCTCCTCGGGTGACCACTTGCGGTACAAGCGAGTGGCGTTTGTGCGCCCTCCCGCAAATTGGCGTTTGACGAAATTGTACTCGTCCTTCTTCAAAACCGCAATTTGGTCCTCGGGCATGAAGTTGGTGCGATAGTTTTTCATGCAAAAAGAGGCTATCGTTGGGCACTTGAGTGGGTCGAGCTTAAACATCTCGATGCCCGCGTCTCGGTACCTCTCCATGGCATGCTTGAGGATTTGCACATCCGACCGGCAATACTCCAGCCGCTCGTTTTCTAGGTTGTACACCGTGTCCTTTGCGTCGGCATACCACTTGAAAAACTCAGCCCGCTTTTTGTCTTTCATCATTCCCGGCGAGAAATACTCGATTGCGGGGATGGGGCCGACATACCCTTTGTTCGCCTCGGTGTTGAACGTGTAAGGAAAGAAGCCTTTTTTGTAGCGTGTGGCGTCCAGCCCAAACATTTTTGGGAGACCGTCTAGAGCCGATGCGACGTGGTTGAGGCTGTCGATGAAGCGGTTAGATTTCATAGCCATGTACATCACCTTGTTGCCCGCAAGCACGAGGTCCTTTGGCCGCTCGGCCGTGTTGTCGAGAAGCCATTTCCATATCATCCAACCGTCGTACGACCTCGCGTTGTGAGCGATGAATGTAGAACTCTTTTGCTTGAGCACCCACTCCATGAAGGCCGCTAGGCTTTCGAACACCCTCGTCTCTTCGGTGTAGAGCTCGGCTGCGCACACCGTGTCTACATGGTGCTTGTTGCCATCTACCATGCGGCTCTCGAAGTCATAGACCCAATACCGGCCCTTTTCAGGTTTCACACCGGGCACGGCGTCTTCTTTGTTCTCGAGCGGCTTGATGAAGCACCGGTGTGAGCCTGTGTAATGTTCGCCGCATGCCGAGCACTTAGTCTCGCCGCACTTGTGCGACTCGCGGTGGTCTTTGCCGATCCACTTCTTGCATTTTTCGCACCGCCATGCATCCTTGTGGCACTTGTGTGCGGCTTGGCATTCGTCCGACGGGAGATTCATGTTGCAATCGGGGCATTTACGCCATATCGGTTTGATGAAGTGCGCCTCGGCGCCCTCGGGCGTGTCAAAACGAGTCTGGCAACACTTGCATTTGAAATCAATGCACTTGTGATTGGCGAAGTACTCACGGCGAATCGAGTTGCGGCATTTTCCGCACCACATGTGGTGCTTGCCTCCATCGTTGTTCAAAAACGTCTCCGGCTTGTGAATGAGGTGGTAATGCGCCTGTTGGGCGTCCCAAAAGATTGTTATCTTATTTGTCGGTGCGTCACACTCAGTCTCGTAGACAAGGCTTATGTTTGTTGAGCGCGTGTATACTTCCACCTTGATACCAGTTAGCGTGGTATACGAGTCAAAATCGGTTAGTTGCATTGCCTCGTCAACTCGGCGTCCTAGACGGGTCGCTAGCTTGGCCAACGCCTTGTCCAATTGCTTAACACGTGCGGGCTTCAACATGTTTCGGCGCTGAGCGTCGGTCGCCTCGCCTAGCAAAAGGCACCGTAAGCCGCACGAGTTGTCCTCGTTAGTGATGATAGTCACTCCTGTCTTTTTGAGGAACGCGGGCACAAACAACCCTCCACTCCCTCCTCCGGCGGCCCGGGTCTTGACAACGACTTGGAGGGTTGAGCCTACAAACCACGATTCC